>VZUI01056645.1:0-20552 GCA_013401135.1 Cettia cetti | reverse complement strand
TTGTGAGAACAAAGCCCTCGGGGGGCTTCCCTGGTTCTGCGTGGTATCGTAGCTATAATTGTTATTGTTTGTTTGCGTTGTTAGAAATACTAGTAAAGAACTGTTATCCCTATCCCGTAACTCCGCCTGAAAGCCCCTTTTATTTCCTAAATTATAATAATTTGGAGGGAGGGGATTTGAATTCCACATTTCCTAAGGAGGTCCTGCCCCTCCTTAGCAGACACCTGTCTTTCAAACCAAGACACAGTACCTGAAGGAAGCCCTCCAAAGAGATGCAGAGAGACTTTTTACAGGGACGTTTGGTGACAGGACAAGGGGGAATGGATTCAGACAGAAACAGAGTAGGTTTGTGAGGCTGGTGAGGCACTGGCACAGGATAACCAGAGAGGCTGTGGCTGCCCCATCCCTGGAAGCATTCAGGGCCAGGCTGGATCTCTGAGCAGCCTGGGATGGTGTGAGGTGTCCCTGCCCACAGCAGTGGCGGTGATACAGGATGATCATCTTCAAGTCCCTTCCAAGGCCATTCTGTGATTCTATGAATGTCTCTAAGTGCTTGTTCAATATAGTGGAATGTAAAAAATTAGTTAATGGACTGTTGATTTAAATGATTGAAACTCTTCATGTGTCACACAGCCTTTAGATCCCTCATACACTCCCTTATGTGCTTTACAGTAGTGCCTTTTGCTTCCCCCTGCACCAGTTGCATACAGGTATCATTTGGCACCCTTCTAATTAAACAAAGGCTGCAATTGGGTTAATGGAGTTTGCAAAATCCAAATCTTAATGATTTGGTTCCATTCCTATTGGAATCAGCAGTATGGAATGTTGGAATAAGCTAATATTGATAATTATCTCTAGATTAAGCAACTTTAAAAGTTTTTATTCACAGCTGGCTCACAGCAGCCTGGTAGTATTTATAGATAGCAACACCTACCTAAGAATGCCTCTTTAATAAAAGTCATTTAATAAGAGGTTTGGTGTTTGTTTTGTTTTGGTTTTTTTTTTTTTTTTTTAATACAGGTCTCTAAGCAGTATTTGTCTTCCATGCAGTAATAACGGTGGTTGACTTTCTGTGAAGTAGAAAGATCGATAAACCCAAGTACACAAGTAGAGGGAGATAGTTGAGAATGAGGATATCAGTTTAGTGAAGAGGAAGCTGGAACTGCTTTACTGCTTCTGTCCATCTTCCCCTTTAGGTAGTTCATTATCCTTTTTCAGCCTATTGGAATTCAGTTAAAAATCTTCAGTGAGAAATCATCCTACCTATCTTCAGACATTCAGAATATGGAAATGAGATGAGCTCAACATCTCCTACTTCTGGGCAATAAATAGAAATAGGCCTTTCCTGAGGGCTGTGTATTTGGCCAAAACAAGACAAATCACAGCCCTGAGAGATGTTTTCCTTCTGTCAGATTACTTTGAATAGCTAAAAGAATTATTAGGGGTTGTCATCCTGCTTCTGAAATGCTTTAAGTGTGTCTCTGGAAGCATCAGATTTAGCCTGACTTAGGGCTGCAGCAGAAACATGGAGTCCTAACTCCATGCTTGGTCTTCCCAGCAATGTGTAGGGACTCAGCAGTGTCAGAGTCAAGTCATTTCAGTGGTCAAAAATCCCAAGAGTTTCTGGCAGATCATCTGAGTAGTTTGGGTTCCCTTGCAGCCCTCTGACGTTTGTACTGGATTGCAGCAGGGAGTAGGACAGCCCCAGCTGAACATTGTTTGGTTGTGTAGGGCCAAATAACTGCCCTGTTCAGCATGCAGATGCAGCTGGATGAGCTGATCATGGGAAGAGGCATCCCTAGGCTCTTGACTTCAGTCCTCAACATCTCACCCAAAGTATGTGTGCAACAGATGCAAGAGCTGTACTTTGGATATGCAAGAGCTGTACTTTGGATGCTCTGAGAGGGAGATTGACTGGGTGGGCCCCAGAGGGGAAGGCTTCTTTTCACCTTACCTTGGCTCTTGTGTTCTGAGCTTTGAAGCATATGTGTGTATCTGGGGAGGGGCAGTGTTCAAAAGAAACTTGCAATTTGGCTGGCAGATGCCTGAACAAAGCAAAGGAGCCCGTGTGCAGTTAATTGGACCAAAATTTAAGCCTTAGGAAGTGAAAGGGGTCCTTTCTGGAGGAGTTTACCTCACCTCAGGGCTCTGCAAGTTGTGGGTTTTGAAAGAAAGCTGGAAAGAGCCACTCTGGATTCAGACATTGCATTGAATGTGGTCTGTCTGTCCCCTGAGCATTGGGGCTTTGCTTACTATTGGGAGCTTTCAGAGGCTTTTGGAGTGTTTTTTTCCAAAAAGGGCTAGTTAAAATGGGAGTTTGTGGTCATGTTCCCAGCTCTAGAAAAGGAAGTTTGGACTGTGCTAGTTCTTGGCCCTTAATATATTGTACCAAGTGTCCAAAATAACCATGGATTTTTATCTTTTTGAGAGCAGCAGTGAAGAGTTTCTTTTTCCCCCATGCATTTTTGTAAGATAGCTGCTTTTTTCCTTAAGTGCATGGCGCAAGTGAACTGAAATGCTGTTGTTTGTGATGTACATTCTCTACTTTCCAGTACTGCAGAATTTACAACTCCTTTTATACTTTGTCTTTCTGTAGAGTGTTGTTTAAGCCATGCAAAGTGTGTCATCCATATTAGGTAACAAGCTCTGCAACAGCTTTGTAAGGTTATATTTAAGCATCATTTCAGTCTGTTGCCATTTAAAATACTTGTCTTAAAGATGAACTCTCCCTGGCAAACTCAAGATGCACTGTTACAGGTTTTGAAGGAACCAGCCCCCCTGTAAACTTTGAACAGCTGGGAGTCTATGATCTTGGCACTGAATTCGGGTTTGTATCTATCCAATTTTTTCCAATTCTTTTGAGGAGAAATGAATCCCTCATTACTGAAAAGAGCAGCTTGACACCTGACTCCATTTATATTGCAAATATGGCCACCTGAGTCTTGTAGATGTGATTTTTTGAGGGCACTGAGCAGCAGCATCATTCAAAGTCACCCTTCAACAATGTCAATGTTTCAGTTCTTCATATAATGGAACTGTCAGCAGGAAGCCTTGTAAGTTTGGGAAGAGGGTTAACTGGAATAGTTAAAACTAGATGTAGGCAGCAATGAACACTTCCATCATCCTAGAAAGCCCAACAGGTTTTTCTCTAAGCAGAAAATGGTTTAATTATATACCTGCAAGTTGTCAGAATCTGTTAACAGCAAAAAAAAAATCCCATAAAGGCTTCTGTTGACTTCTTAAAATTTTGTTAACAAGTATTTGTATTAGGTACCAAGTTTTAGGCCACTTATTTGGGGGGCTTGTAAATGTTGCTGTACTGACCCAAGCAAAAGCCAAAGTCTGTTGCATATGTTTCCCATTGGCTATCTCTGCTTTCTTGGAGAAATGTTATTTTTGGTAATGAGAATAATTTGGTTTCTCTTCTCATTCAGAATTTTGAAATCTAATCAGTAAAGCAGTTTTATTAATAGTTGTGTGATGATGCACCTATTGGATTGGAGAACTGTAGAAAAAAATGAATTTGGATATTTTTGACCTAAAGTAAAAGAACTTCTGTTGGATTGGGGTTTTTGTTTGGTTTCCTACCAGTGCTAAAAACCAGAATGTATCTGAGCTTTTGAAATCAAAACATGGACTAAATATTCGAAGGTATGGAGGAGAGTGTATGGGGAATAGGCTGTTCTGGAACTTCTGTAGAATTTAATAAATAACATAGTTTGAGAAGGCCCATGAATGACATCTGGTCTGGCTCACCACTTAGATTTTCTGCATTTATGAAATGTGAACTATTGTACAGCTTGTACAGATTTACTAATTTCTATAATCAATTTATTCTTATATCCAAACCATCCTTCCTGTCCTTCATGTATGCAGCTACTTCTTTCTCAGTGACAGTGGCTAATAGAACTGCCTTGGCTGCTATTCCCCTCTGAGCATCCAACCATCTCCTGGGTTTCAGACTTGCTGTCCACTGGGTTTTTTTGGAAAACAAACTATGGGTTTGTTTTGTTGCTTTCTTAATTCATTTTTATAGCCAGATGGGGAGGGGGTGTGAGTGCAATTTTTAAGTTATTTCAAGCATGAAATGGGAAGTAATTGAGAAGCTGAAATACTTTTTCACTCCTTCTAGTGAAAAGATCCATTTCATTAGGGAGCTGATTTAATTTTTTTTTCAACAAAACTTATATTGAAAGAAAATATACAGACTTGGAAGACAAAATCCCAGTACATTTTGTCAAAAGTCTATTTTGACACAAATGAAACTGTAGTGTACCAGATCCAGGATGAAAGTTGCTTTTCAGGTTTTATGACCAAGCTGAGCTTAGCTTCTTATTATGTAATAATACAGCAAGAAATAGTTCAGTAGGTAAAAGTATCTGGGAAAGGGTGAAGTTCACACTTGCTGTGGAGGGAATGTGAGAGATTAAAACACTGGTCGAGGTGGATGAATAAAGCAAATAAAATATAGGTCTGACCCAACATCATTACTCTTTTCTTTCCACAAGAGAAAAAATTCCAGAAAGCATCATGGACTCTTCTAGCCTAGGGCACAACATTAACAATTTAATATCAGTGAAAAAAAGAGAAAGACTCATACTAGTCTCCCTGGAACACTTGTAATTTATCACTTGAGATGTTGTTTATTACTTAAAGTAAAACAAACATTATAAGGTGCTCTTGAAGTAAATGAAATCAATTAGAGTACATCCACATTTAGATAGTGATGTATGAATTTTTGTCAAACTTTCAATATCTGCTATACAGAATATGGTATGTATTTTTGGAGAGTAGTAAAGCAGATCTGATTAGACTCTGCAGGTTTTTAATAATGATCTCAGATGAAGCACCTGGAATGATCAGGGCAAAATGTCTGTGACTTTGGGTTTACAGGCACAATAATATCCTGGCCTGTTGGGCTGCCATCATCAGTGGCAGTAAAAGCTTCAGAGCTAATCCAGGTCACATGTCTTAATTGACAATAAAGCAAAATCCTGGTGCTCTGTTTCAGTGTAAAATGTCTGTAAATTAGGGAAATGCCATAGACTATTTGCAGAGCTTTCTGAAAACCTGCTTAGAGTTTACCCCTTGTTTGTGCTCACATGCAGTTCAGCATTTTTTTCTAGGTTTGTGGGCATCAGGTGCATTTGGACACAAAAAGGGAATTCTAATCTATATACAGAGTATATAGGAGTGAACTGAGAAAGAAAACAGGAGAGAGGTCAGGTTCATGTCTTTAATGTATCATGCTTATCTCTTTGATATGGTAACACAAATCGAATTTCATAGCTGTTCGCATTTCCTTCCAAAAAACAGATGTGGATTCTGACACTTGTCCCCACATTTTATCCTCATGTACGAGGGACAATGCCAGGGAGACAGAGTGGCTAGCTCAGCATTATTTGCCAATTCTTGTACCATGATATGTTGGAATTAGAAGCAGAATGTCTTTGCTAATGAAGTAGTTACTCCAGCCGTTGTTCTTTGTCTCTTCTGTAGCTGTTGTAGGGATCAGGAGAGCCCCTTTTTCTTGCTGCTCTGTAAATTGTCTGTTTTTATTGGTGGCATACATGCCTCACAGTAGTGAAGGAAGTGTGCTGTGGCAGCCAGCAGTGAGTTTTGGAGAACCACTCCTTGGCTTCTGGGGCTTCCTGCAGAGCCAGTCAACCTTTAGTGCCTCAGAGGCTCCACTGTGAAGCTTCAGCCCCTCTGTGCATCAGCAGGTGGAAACTTGGGGGCTGCCAATGTTTAATAGGAGGGTTAGTCGTGGAACTACTGACCTTCTTCCTAGGAAAGCTTGAAAAACACTGCCAGTGATTTCGTAGAAGTGCTTTTGTAATGCTGGTTAGAGGTTAAATATAGAGAGACACGTTCATTGAGGGCAAAGGGAGAATCTGATAAACAGGTCAGGAACAAGTCATAGTTTTGAAGATATTTTTGCTCTGTGAAGAAGTCTCTCCTATGTAAGCCTTTTAAAATAGAGCTAAGAAACCTCAAAGGACTTAAATTGTATTTACTTGGATAACTGCTTTTAAAAAATTTTCTTCTATAAACTTACAAATGGAAGTCATTAAATCTAAGATCTTAACATGAAGGAAAAAAGTTTCTACATTTGATTACACAAATGCTGTCCCCTTCATAAACACTGTAGGCAATGTTGGATTTCATAAAAATAAGTCCACCTAAACATATGGAGACTGTATAACTCCAGGCAAAATTTTGACCTCAAAAAGAATGCTAATTAATAATGTGTTAACACTACAGATAAAACTAAAAATCATACTTTGTATTACACTTGCTGGTCTGAAGTGTTAAAAATTATTACTGGCTGTAGGCATGATGGTTTTCTCTTTTATAAACTAACATCTGTCTGTGTTTCATGTCTATGTAGGCATATTAGAGTTCATTCTGTTTTCCTTTCTAGCCTTTTGGAATGGAAATCTCCCTTCAGTGTCTGTGCTAATTCAGTATTGATCATAGAAATATGAGGATCAGAAATCTTAAGAGAAAAATTTGAGGTTTATGCAATTGTTTACTTGCTGGTAGTGCTGAGGTAAGTGAAGGTAAAGAATTTAGCATAAAGTAGGCAGGAAAACCTTGTGTGCATATGGTTATTTAGAGAAATATGTGCTATTTCTGTAGATATACATCATGATATGAAAAGCTTGATATTGCAATTTGCAAATTGTTCTTCAAGCAATTAAATATTGGTATCTGAACTCTGATTTAGTGTTTGTTTCTCTGTATAGCATCGTGTTACAGTTACCAAAGGGTGTTAAAATTGACAGAGAAAATACACTTGTGAAAATTCAGTGTAAATTAACTTTTTTTGCAGTATTTCTCCCATGTATGAATGCTACACAGAAAACACAAACAGAAGTTTCCAGACATGACTTTGTTTGTCAAACCCTGGACAGGAACCATTACTACGTATGCTGAGATACTAGCAGTAGGACCCAGGCCATTTTGATGGTTCTTTGTTATTTTAAATGTGCTAAGAACCATGTTACTGTAGATTCCTATTTATTCATGAGGTCTGTCTTTAATGGATAGATCTTGTGGAAATGATACTATCCTCTGTGGAAAATTTTAGTGTCTTCATAACGTTTACACTTTCAAACAAACATCTTGATTATTCCTTTAGATTTAGTGTGTTGTTGAATGCTGATTTGAGTAAACTTTTCAATAACAAGCTATTTATATGTTTTTATAACCACTTTCTGTTTCTTTCATATGTGGCAATAATATTTTTCAGTGTAGTATGATGACATTTCACAGTCCAAAAGAATTGCTTTGAGAGGCAGCTTTCGTAAGATTCTTAATCAAATGAAAAGATTGAGCACAAGCAAAAAAATCAATTAAGCTCCTTATTTTAATCCATCCTAAATCATTTAAATGTATGTATATTTGCATGTGAAGCTGCTGTATTATCATTGCAGTAGAATTGTTGGTATAAATAATGCCAGTCACTGTCACACTTCTATATTTTTTTAGCTGGAGAAACCTCTCTGGAGAAACACCAATTCCTATTTAATTGCCTTAGACTTTTACAGATGGAGATGAACCCATTAATGAATCATGTGCTGCTGTGAAGTGATAGAATTGCTGAAGTGCCATGTAGTCCAAATTTGCCATCTTAGAAACAGGTTTACTGTTTCCAGAATAGCGCCTGTGTCTATAAATTAAGTGACTCCTTGCTTATGTTCAAAACCTTTATTTGTTGGAGACTACAATGCCACTTCCATACTCCTGTATTTCCATGTGGGGTTTTGCCACTGTGATCATGGGAAGGCTGGTCCTGCTGCCGGATGTGTTCAGGAAGTGGGAGGACAGCATGGCACAGAGGGGTAGGAGCTGAGGATTTGCCACTCTGAGTGAAGGGGCTCTCCAGTTGTTCTCAAGGAGATGCAGTGAAACGTCAGTTTGGACAGAAGGGTGGGAAGTTGCCAATGGATGGAGGATCATGAATTGCTCCCAGAGGTGCTGCAGCTGAATGAGGCTTTACAGATGGGTCTGAAGAGAGGAAGAAGGGGGGGACGAAGGGCAGCACCTGGCTGGAATGAGAAAAGAACAATTTGAAGAGGGAAAAATGTGGAAGCTTGAGAGTATCCTAGTTTTTACAGTACCTTTTCCCCAATATGGGAAATCGAGAAAATGCCATGTAACCTTCAGATCTTGCTTTAAATCTACATTTACAAAGTGCAGACCAGAAAATAAAGTCTCCTGCATAATAGTTGTGTAGCTGCCTCTGCCAGCTGGAGAAGTGCTGTTGCTTATTTTGTTCTGTTAGAACTTGCCAAAAATCATTTATAAAGAACTGGTTTAAGTTGCTCATTTTATGTAGTTAATTTCAATTTCTTGATTTGCTCATGAGAGAAAAGATTTATGTCATGGTTAGATGGAACTCTGGATTTTGTGGCTTTCCTGTTTTTTCAGGAAGATGTGAGGGAGAGGACAAGGATTTGCAGCTGAAGGGACAGTAGAACTCAGCTTTTAGTCAGTATGCTTTCTTCAGACATTTTATGCCTTGTGAGTATTCTCTGCTGATGCTTTTCACAACGTCACAGAGGAGAAAATCAATCAGCCTCTGAGTTTGGAGGAGCTCTTAGAGGGAAATCTTTCCCTTGATGACCAGGTTGCCCTTTCAAAACCTGGCAGCTCCACAGCAGAGCAATCCACGAAAGTCCTAAGAGTGAGGAGCTGTACAAGTCCTACTGAGGACTCTTCATCTGACCTAACTTTTTAAAGAGAGAGTGAAAAGTCAAGGAGGAAGGGAACTCTTTAAAATCATTGCCCCAGAGCAGCTCTCCAAATATTCTTTCTCTGCCTTCCTTCAAGATTTTTTATGTAAACGTGGTGCTGAACTAAATGAGAGAATCCTTGGGCAAAGTTACTCATCTTTTCCTTTTTACTTATGTCTATGTAGAAGTCCTAGAAAAAAGAGCCAAAAATTGCTTTAAAAAGTCTCTGCATTCAAACCAAAACCTAGCATGTAGTAAGTGACAGAAAGGTATTAAATAAGATGTAAAATGGAAAGACTTCCCATTTTAATTATATTAAATGATTGTGGGGGAAACAAAGGACGTAAAGGATCATCCTTGGTCCAGAAAGTAATTAGGGAGCATTTCAATGTCTCATTAGCCTCTGTTTTTGACTGCTGGCAGCTTGAATTTATGAAGAACAGAGAAGCTTGGTTTGCTGACTTTCGCAGCTCACCAAAACTGAAACCATTATTTGATTGTTCTGATGTTCCTACTTTTGGGCATTGTCAAGTTAAAGGCTCCCTGTGTCCCTGTGTGAGACCTCTTCAGGTCCTGTTCTAACAGAGTCTGCAGTGCCAGCTGTGCCTTTGGAAAGAGCTCCACTTTGGTGAGGTTTACCTGTGATGGCCAGGTTTTACTAATCCTGGACCCTGAGAATGTTGTAGCCAGTGGAATGCCTACAAAGAGAAGGCCACCCAGCTCCACAGAGATTTCTACTGAGGGGATAAAACAGCTTGGCAGCTCTGCAGCTGCTGGTCTGGGGTGCTACAGTTCCATGCCATATTGCCTTTAGAAACAGCGCACATTCTTTACATACTTGATATAGGGTCTTGAAATTTGTCTGCTTCACCCAAAATCCATAGTTTCAATGCTGTGAAAGTACTAATTAAAAAACTTTACAAAAAAAACCCTCAGACAAAACCAGTCCTTAAACTACGACAGATCAGTTGTTACAGCAGTTTCCTGTGGAACTTTACTGTGAATTCTGTTCTTCATTGTTTTAGGCTCTCTTGTATTCATCAAGAGAAAAGAAATTGAACTGATCACACCCAGGGTTTCTTTTATTTGTGTGGAGGTTTATATATTTGTTTCTTTTTAACCTTGGTAATACTTTTTCCCTTGGCTATGTGTTTCTAGATTGACTGTTGTTGGCTGAACTGCAGAGGGCCTCAGCAGTGTGCTTTATCTGTCTAAATTTACATAATAAAAATTTTGGGGTTTGTTTCTAGTTGCTGGTACTTCCTACAGTGGGAATAAATATCAGTGCCCACTGCTAAATTGTGCATATTGGATTTTCCTTTGTGATGTGTCGCCCTGTTCTTTTGCTATTCTTTCTAAGCCTTCTGATGGTTTACATATTTGGAGTCAGATTTTCAGACACTTCCTATAAACAATTCTGTGCTGTTTATCTAACGAACTCTATTGTTGATATTTCCTCCTGGTAGGAGGGACAATTGATGGACATTTTCTCAGACCAGTGGAATTGAAGAGGTTGAACCTCAGTCTTCCGACGTGGTCTCATTTCTGGAAATCTTTATAAAGGAAAAGTTAAACTTCCTCTTTTCCCGTTCCAACTCTGCTGTGGGGTCTGTGTCTTTCTTGTGACAGTAATGTGTCAGTGATGGAGCTACTGTTGCATTTTTGAGAGCAGTCATTCTAGATAGAACTAAATAGCATGGAATTTGAAACATATCTTAAATACTCATTCTTCAATTAAGCATATTATTTTACAAATTATGGTTTGTATTTCCAACCTTTGCATGTTCATCATTCCTTTAGTGATGGTTGAATTATTTTAGTAATTACTTCCCTTTCTATTGAGTAGCTGAGCAATTGGTAGAATAATCATTCAGGTAGTTACTTTGTTGATTAAGAGCAATCTTGATTGTGAAAATCATTATATGTTAACAAATCAAAATGTGAGAGCTTTTCTGGTACAGAACTGTTCTGTTCACCACACTAAATGGATTATATGATGAGATGGATTGAATCTGTGTCATCAACAGGTGGGTCACATCTGTATCTTGAAATACATTTTGAAAATATATTTCAAATTGTATGTTGTCTTATTTATTTACATTGAGGCTAGAGGTAAGAAATTAAGCATCTGTTTGGTTTTTTTTGAAATACACACATCAGTGAGTACTGCAATAATTGAACGGTTCACCACATTTGGTAACATCTCATCCTCCCTACATTTCCTGAAAAGGAAGCATTTATGAAAATTGATAAAAGCACAACAATATCTTCATATTTTTTATAGATTTCTGTGTGTATCTGTTAAATATCTGGGTATATGTATATGAAGTATTATTTGCCAAAGAAGGCTTAGTTCATCAGTGCAACAGGCTGCAGGCCAATATGGAGGCAGTGCACATAGCATCTGGAATTTGTACCAGCCCTACTTGTGCATTGTGCATTATGAAGATGGATTCTGCTGTCTGCTTTCCCTGGTCCCCTGGGACAGAAGCTGTGCCATGGCCTTTTTTCTGTCTTAGAATGTTTTTGACTCAGGTCTGTTATAAAGAGAAGGCAAGCTCCTCAAGCTGGGCAGCCTCGTCATTTTCCATAATTCAAAACTCTTACCACAAGTATTGGTTATTCTGTAGAGCAAGACTGGCTGAGTGCTGAAAGTGCTGAACTTTTGATGCTCACACAGTACCTCATGCAGACTTAGCCCAATGGGTTTCTTTGAGAAAAATTGCTCAGAAATTATGTTGGGGGTTGGATTTGTTTCTTTTTTGCTTGTGGAATTTTTTCCCAGTGGGTTGCTAGGGAACTAATTTCTGGGTGCTTATGGGTGCTTGACCAAGGCAGGGAAAGGACAGGGTGGGGGGCAGTGGCTCTCTCTTGCTCCTGGCATCAGAGAGGGCAGGTCTGGCTTCTGCTGTGGGAGGATTCTCCTTTGTCTCCACTGGCTCCGGTCCTGAGAAAGTCTGCCATCATCGGCTCCTGAGCCCCAGAAAAGTTGAGTCCATTTTCTCCTTCCCTGTTGGGCCGACCCTGTCCTGCCGCCGCTGTTTCCTTGGCACTGCTTTTGCGGCACTGTCCTCCTCCCCTGCTGGGACATCCCTGCCGCTCCAGCCACCACCACAGAGCTTTCTGCTCTCACCCACCGGCCTGGGATTGTTCCACCATTCCAGCCTGGTGCTCTCAAGCGAGATCAGACTGACCCGAGCTTTGTGAGAACAAAGCCCTTCGAGGTTTATTTGCATTGTTATAAATACTAGTAAAGAATGGTTATCCCTATCCCCATAACTCTGCCTGAAAGCCCCTTTAATTTCCTAAATTATAATAATTTGGAGGGAGGGGATTTGAATTCCACATTTCCTAAGGAGGTCCTGCCCCCTCCTTGTGAGATGCCTGTCTTTCAAACCAAGACAAATTAGAAGTTGAGAATTCTTGGGTCTCAGACCTGTACCCTTGATTGAGTAGAGCTCTTCAGTACTAATTTAAGTGATTCAGAGCATGGGGACTTAAGTACAGAGAGGCAGGGAGTCTTTCGCAGTGGCACTGTGGTACCTTTCTGTCCATTGGCTTGCACTGTGCACAGAGGGAGATCAAAGCCTTATTTCTGCCTTTCAAGTATACTTAAAAATCGGAAAAAAAACGGAAAAAAGTAGCTACCGACATTTGTCACCCCCATGCCCCATATGTATGATCTGACTGGGGGTAGGGACCCCTTTATGATACAATAGACTTAGCTTTGCAAAGCCTTCACTGGCCATGTAGTTTATATGCTGTCTCTTGGTTTCCTCATAGCTGCTTTGGAGAAAACTTGAGATTATTCTCTGATTTCAAGAAGCATCCGGCTTGCCTACTTAGGCATTTTAGGCATCATGTATTTGAAGGCTTGCTCATGTGTGGGCTTTGAAAATGCTGTAGCTAATGTAACACAGACATTGCTTGTGTCACAAGTATCACAGGAGCATGGTATGAGAATTTAATAGCACTTAGTTCTTGGAAAGAGATTTTGTCTTGTGACTGCTTTTGTGACTTACTGTTCCTCTTGGCAGTCTTCATGTTCACTGTCTGCCTTAGCATATCATCAGCTATAATGTCCTCCCTGTTTACATTTTCTCATGAAACCTTTAACAGATGTAAAATCCCAAACAGCATTCCATTCATGAGCAGAGATGTTCCAGGATTGTCACATGTATTCTGAGGGACTACAAGCTGTACAATGCCAATTTACATGGCAAGCATAAGTTACCTCAGTAACTTACAGCTTGCTGCAAGGGATGCACAAATCTTCCCCAATCACGGCTGCACTTTTTTGCAGGTGTCAAGGATTTGTGTCAAACATTTGCATTTACAATAAGGGTGACTAATAAGATATTGTATCTGAGTTATCTGTGTGTTGCTGGTTAGCTTGGTCTTTATATAAAAATGTTTGAACAGGAGATACAGACAACATCCAAAAAAAGCATATTTGGAAACATCAGGTTGCTCAACGTTGGCTTTTGACTAGTGTAAACTGAACTTGGCCTTTTCAATTCTTTCAGATATCCTGATACAACTCTTTGTCTCTGGTTTCTTGCAGTATATTCCCTGAATATTCCCACTAAGTGTACTTCACTTTTACAGTTAATTGAGGGGGCTGGAGGTCAGCCAGTCTGACCAGGCCCTTTTAGAATCCTGAGGTATGGGAATGCAGAAGTTGTTTTATAGGTTTTAGATATGAGTTTAGGATTTTTTATTGTAACTTTAGTGTAGTTTTAGTTACCCTGTTTGAGGCCTCCTACCTTGGAATTTCTTACTATCATAGTTTGATAAGGGTTTCTATGACTACTTTGGTCTCTGCCCAGAGACTGCTTCCCATTGGTTCTTTTATGTATTCTTTTTCCCTTTGTCCATCATGGAATTTTATCTCCAAGGTCAAGTACCTTCAGAGAAGATTCAGCCAGCAGTTGGCAGTGTCTTTTGAGTCCACTCCCCAATTTACCTCTGATTTGTTAGAGTTTAGGTAATTTCGTTGGCATCTGTTACTTTGCAAGGTATCATTGGTTTGTTAACTTGTAACCACCCCTTGTACCCCTCCTGGACAAAACCCCCCTGCAGCCCAGGTTTGGGGTCTCTCTGGAGGCATCTGACCGGAGGCCAAGGAGTTCCCCTGTGACCCCCCAATAAAGCTCTCTTCCCCGGATGTCTCTGAGAGTCCCCTCTTTCCAGCCACGGCCGTGACAGTGTAAGTCAAGGTGCTGCAGAGCCAAGAACTCACAAACAGATCTTGTTGAGGCGTATCAGAGCTGACCGGGTGGTCCAGCCCAACACCGGCTGACCAGAGACAGATACGCACCCCAACACTGAGGTACTTAGCACTGGAGATTCTCTGCAGAGATTATAGTAATGAATTGGAGTTGTTCTTCATATACCCAAAGTATATTAAATGTTTGTGCTTGAGTGACTGGTAGGGCAGGAAGTATTTTATCTACTTTGAATTAAGATTGTTCTAATTGCCTACATGGTTATCTGGGAGAGGATCGTGAAGCCTGGGGGAATTGATAGCCAAGTGAAGGAAGCAAAAGTCCAGCAGGAGTGTTGCTTTCAAGAGTTCTGGCCTTGCTGCCAGCCTTGCCTTTGAAGTAGGGAGGGGGATGTCTCTCCTGGATTTGAGCTGCAGGGAAAAAGGGGTGCCACACTATCAGTGCTGTAGTTGGCTGTATAATTTCACAGGACTGTATAATAGTTGAATAAAAGAACTATAATTACACCTTTACAATCAATTCATAATGAACTTTAGTCCTTAACTTGTAACTCTTCTAGAAAGTGAAGCTACTAAATGCAACTATTATTTTTGACTTGATTTCATTTTTAGAGAATACTAGAAAAAAAACCTAAGAGATGATATAAAACCATCTAAAAGCATAAAAAACCCATTTCTGGATCCAGTGTGTTTTCAATTCTTTTAAGAAGAATTATAGTAAGATGAGAGATTATACTAATCTCTCAGTTTATTATTGAAACTTTTAGATTGATGTTTAAAAATAGTAGCAACTTAGAAATGGCTTTAAATGTAGGTCTCAGCACATCATCTAAATAGGGTAATTCATAGAACTCTATAATCAGGACACAATGCTTTTCATTCATTTGTGAACAGTGATATACAACTGCATCAACAAAGACAGATTTTTTAAAATTATAAAATAGTTTTCTGTATAAATTTAACTTTCCAAGGCCTGTATGTGTTAATATGATAAAAGGACCTTACCCAAAATATCCAGTTTTTGCATAAATAAGTACAGTAGTTTTGCCTGAAATCTGTGTTTTCCCAAGAGAGGACTATAAAATGTGCAGTAATGTGAGCTTGGTTGCCTTCTCACAGTAGCAATAAAAGTTATTCTAGAAAATCTAATGAATTTGAAGATAATGGGAACATAGACCATAAAAATCCCAGTAAGATTTTCTTTTGTTTAAATATGACTTTCAAGGGGCAGGGAAATGAGCTAGAGAAGGGGAATTTATGAACACGCAGTAGTGTCTTTTCAAGAAACTGTTCTCATCTGGGGAAAGAGGTCAGTGTTCTCCAGCCCACCAGGCTACTTTTGTTTGCTTTAAGGTGCTACTTCTTGTATGCTTCCAACTGGGCATTTTTGGAATAAAGCCAGTATTAGGCCTCAAAACAAAAAAAAAAAAAAAAAAAAAAAAAAAAGAAATAGAAGTGCTTGGGGTGACTGCATTCTAAGGTTGTTTTTTAGGCTCTCTGGGGTCTCAGGTCACTGTGTTGGATCAGCACAAAGCTGGTGCGTGGGACCTGAACAGCCCCTTTTCCTCTGGGTAAGGCTGGTGCTTGTCTGCAGCAAGGCAAGAACTTGGCTAAATTCCCTCGGGAGTGGGGGGGCGGATCATTTTCAGGTGTCTAACCCCTTCCTGTTCTCCATATGAAGGTGGTAAGTTTAGCAGCTGTTTGTTATTATACCTCCACTACTTGAGGAGATAACCTGCTTTTAAACTATTAATCCAGGAAAATAAGGATTAGTGTCTGTGGGAATCTTCAAGTAATAAAAAGATATGTTTTAGGAATATGACCATTGCTTGTCATATCTGTATTTCAAATCTGTATTTCCTGGCTAATTTTATTTAAATTTAAAATATTTGTTATCTTTTGCTTTACTTGCATAATATAGTATTCTACAGATGATTTCCTTGTGTTTAGTGGACTCTGCCAAATACGTGAGACTTGTGACTGCTAGGGTGGTACTGTGGGGTGATAACTTTTTAGCTCAGCATAATCTTTGAAGTCCTCCATTAAAATAGAGATAAATTTTATTGAGTGGTTTGTGAAGATGTGTGGACTTTCTTTTATTTTTTTCATGGCTTTGTAGAAGCATGACAGTGAATAGGAGTATTACCTGGATTGTATCTTCAGCAGCTCACAGAAGTTGCAAGATTGAGAACTTGTGGTTTTCAAGGCACCTGTTTTTGGCTAGGGAATTTCTAAAACTTCTCTATCTTTGTCACCCTTGTTAAAAGGAGCAAAGTGAGTCCTGTAATGGTGTGTTTGAATTTTGCAGACGTACATTACTTCCCCTCACCCTTTCAAGTGTCAGGATTTGCTTTTGCAATTTCTGGTTTCAACCCAATATGTATTTTTTGAATAGTACTGGAAAATTAACAGAGTTCTTTAGCATTATTAATCAACTGGAAAGTTTTATAGTGGTCTTTTTTTTACTAGAGATTATTCAAATGGGCAATTCAGTCTTCAAATTCAATGAAGCATAAGGTATCAGGCCTCCTAATGTAAATAATAATCTTTATATTCCGCTTCCATCAATTTATTCAAAATAGGAGTCATTTATGCTTCAGTGGGTATGCAGTGATAGTCTTCTCTACTAAAACATTTTTGTCGGTTAAGCAACTGTCAAAATCTGATTTTTCTTGAGGATTTTATTTTTTATACTTCTAAAATTTATTACTTAATAAATAGTCTCTTTAATATGTCTGCTTACACTTTCCAGTACCAATCCTCTAGTCTTTTGCCAGAAGTACAGGGAGCTCTCCTGCTCTAAAATTGTAGTTAACTCTGAAGGAAGACAACAGCCCTTGGAATAACACCACTGATATCCTGGGATATGCTGAAGCTCAGCCAGAGTGGGATGGATAGAACCATTGTAGAACACTCACTGCTGTTATTAACACTGTCTGTGATTGTATTGTCAGAGTGAGCAAAGGTAGGAGGTCAGCAGAGCAACAAAGACAAAATCAGAAAACAAAATAAGGGTGTAAGTGTGTGTATCATTTGATCTGCCCATGAGCATTTCTGAAGCTTTAGCACAGTTGTACACTGTGTGTGCAGAAGGCTTGTGACACCCTCACATATTTAGGAGTGACAAGACAGTTACACTGTGAAATTGCACAACTGTTTCTAGGCTGTACTGCAGAAAAGCAGGGAGCTTCCCTTGTCAGGATTCAGCTGGGACAGCACTGAAGTCCCTGTGTGCTGCCAGTGGTGAAATACTCTGTACTTCTGGGCAGTGCACTCTGTTGGGGTGCGTATCTTTCTCTGGTCAGCCCGGTGTTCGGCTGGACCACCCGGTCAGCTCTGATACGCCTCAACAAGATCTGTTTGTGAGTTCCTTGGCTCTGCAGTACCTTGACTTACACTGTCACAGCCGTGGCTTGAAAGGGGACTCTCAGAGACATCCGGGGAACAGAGGTTTATTGGGGGGTCACAGGGGAACCCCTTGGCCTCCGGGTGCCTCCAGAGAGACCCCAAACCTGGGCTGCAGGGGGGTTTTGTCCAGGAGAGGTTCAACAGGTGGTTACAAGTTATCATCCAATGATACCTTGCAAAGTAACAGATGCCAACGAAATTACCTAAACTCTAACAAATCAGAGGTAAATTGGGGAGTGGACTCAAAAGACACTGCCAACTGCTGGCTGAATCTTCTCTGAAGGTACTTGACCTTGGAGATAAAATTCCATGATGGACAAAGGGAAAAAGAATACATAAAAGAACCAATGGGAAGCAGTCTCTGGGCAGAGACCAAAGTAGTCATAGAAACCCTTATCAAACTATGATAGTAAGAAATTCCAAGGTAGGAGGCCCAAGCAGGGTAACTAAAACTACACTAAAGTTACAATAAAAAAATATCCTAAACTCATATCTAAAACCTATAAAACAAGTTCTGCATCCCCACAGCACTCAACATTTAGTTCTTCATGAGCAGTTTGTGTGGAGTGTGCAGATCCCCTGCTGCAGGTGAGGGTTTCAGTGCAGTGTTAGGTGGGGTGGGCCAGGCCTGGTTACTCTGATGCGCTGCAGCAGCCCAGCAGCAGTGACTGCTCTCTGCTTGTCTGATAGGTGAAAGCCTTTAACTCATTGTGCATGAATTGCAGCCTGCTCCAAGAAGTCTGTCAGAATTAAAGCCTCTTTCACCAGAGCTAGGCAGTGTCATTAATATACTCCAGGAGTTGAAAACATAAAGAACTAAACTGTCTTAGTTTCATATGTTTACCATATTAGCTGAACACCAGCTGAGTCTGTTAGGTGTAGTTTGGCATTGGTTTCATGTCATATTAGGCATTTGTGCAGAGCTGTGCTGAAGGAATACACAAGACAAAGAGCAAGACAGACTTAATTAGCATAGCTGGTTTAGTAACTAAAATGCCCGGTGTTCGCAAACAGTGCTTTGAGATTAGGTCTGCTAACAGGGAAAGAAGATAGGATTTGGTCTGTTTACAGGAAACAGGAGATGGGATCAAACTTCTCCAAACAAGTGTGTTTGTAAAATGTATGAGTTTGACTATAACATGTATAATCCAATCATTGTAGTAAAAATTATTAACCAACTTGAAATGGTATATAACTTCTGGAAAATCTGAGTAAAATCGAATTCTGATCACCGAATCAGTCTTCCTGTCTCTCCATCAATCATCAATAATTGGTGCTCCGTGTGACTGGAGAAGAACCGGCTAGCTGTCGGCAATTGGCGACGCCCCTGGAACTGAGTGTGAGTGTGACTGTCACGGTGAAAGAACCGTGTTTGGGCCCGCAATCGCCTGTACGCTGCGACGAGACAGGTGAGCCAGGGGAACTAAAAGCATAGGACAGGGAATGTCCAGCAAGAGAGACATAAATGAAACCATGCTGAGCCTTCTGAAGAAGCATGGATTCCCCATCCTTAAGCAGGACTTTAAGTCAATCCTAAGATGGGTAGCATGCACTTACCCCAATACCACCCCTTCCTCTATCTTTACTCTCCGCTACTGGGACAAAGTTGGTGTAAATCTCTACGACCTGGCCACGCTGCCTGGCCATGAGCCAGAGCTGCATTTGCTCCCTGCATGGAGGGCAGTAAGGACACAATCAAAAAAGAGGTGGGGAGCGAAAGAGCCTGCGAGGCTACTGTGGAGATGGTCCCGGCAACCGTCCCAAACGAAAACCTGCCCAGGTCCTGCTCCTCATGCCCCTGTCGCAACCCCTGTGCGACGAACTCCAGGGACACTGCCAGGGCGCCACCTATGGCCCCACCGCTATCCCACCAGCGATCCCTCAGCCACCGAACGCTGATCGCTTATGCGGACACTGACTCCAGCAGTGACGGGGAGCCCTTTTGACCCGGGCCCGAAAGGGATGCGGAACTTTTCCCTTCAGACATGCATAACAATTGATTGCAGATTAAAAAGAAAGCCCTCAAGGACAGATTAAAACAAACACTGAAGAGACAAATTGATAATGATCAAGCGAGGGAAGTCGTACTTCTCAAACTTGCTATTGAAAATGCTAATGATGACTGTAAACGCCTCTTGAAAACCATGCCACCTGAGCCCACAAATAGTTGAGGCATGCAACTGCCTGGGGACATTGGAACACACCACAGCAGTCACCTACCAAGCTGTGGGGCAAGGCATAGCTGATGCTTTTGCCACTTTAAGAATATTACCTGGAAAACAGATGGTATGTTTTGGCTGCAGGAAGCCCGGGCATAGTAAAAAAGACTGCCGAAAGGTGCAAAACCAGAGAACCCCGGGTGTGTGCCCTCGCTGCCAAAAAGGCCCTCACTTTGCTAACTCCTGTCGATCTAAATTCCACAAAAATGGACAGCCTTTGCAGAGAAATTCGTCTCGCGATGCGGGATGGTGGCACATCAGAACACCAGATCCACAGCCAACCCAGCAGCAGCTACAACCAGGACCAACTTTCAGCTTCCAGCTGGCCCTGCCCGCACCGCCAGGAGCGTCACAGAACTCTGTCCAGCAATTTCAGGGAGTGCCAGATTGGGCATATCTACCAATTACACAGTAAAAATAACTGATTCCTCAGTTTTTTGCCTCCCTACAGGGATCTACGGACCTTTGCCATCGGGTTATCATGCTTTGCTTTTAGGTAGATCTTCTACCTCGGTAACAGGATTGTTTGTTTTACGGAATTATTGATTCTGACACGGTTGGGGAAATAAAAATCATGGCTTGGACCCCACACCCCCCATGTATGGTCCTGGTAGGGAGCAGAATCGCCCAACTTTTACCCTTCCTAGCAGCTCCCTTACCCACACCCCCATTAGCAAAACAAAGGGGAGGCGGATTCGGTTCCACCGGGACCCCACAGATTTTCTAGACGTAGTGCATCACCTCTCAGTGTCCTACATGCCAATGTAAAGTGTCTCTAAAGGATAAAGAATTAATTTTAACCGGACTTATTGATACTGGGCCGGACATTAGTCTTATCTGTAGAAGTCAATGGCCTAATGATTGGCCATTGATGCCCATCCCCCAGGTCCTTTCAGGGGTGGGTGGAAACAGTCAAAGCTTTCAAAGCCAACACCTAGTCCAAATTACAGGGCCTGA
>VZUI01056643.1:0-16135 GCA_013401135.1 Cettia cetti | reverse complement strand
TCCCTGAGCCCCAGGAGTGTCCCTGGGCCCCAGGAGTGTCCCTGAGCCCCAGGAGTGTCCCTGAGCCCCAGGAGTGTCCCTGGGCCCCAGGAGTGTCCCTGAGCCCCAGGAGTGTCCCTGAGCCCCAGGAGTGTTCCTGAGCCCCGGGTGTGTCCCGGAGCCCCAGGAGTGTCCCTGAGCCCCAGGAGTGTCCCTGGGCCCCAGGTGTGTCCCTGCTCACACACCCAGCAGTGCACTCCGGCTCCTGGCACACTCTGGGTAACCCCAGCCCCTGGCTCAGGCTGTGCCCTCACACCACTGTGGCCCAGGGGTCCCGGGGGCTTTGTCCCTGCCCAGCTCAGAGGCTCTTGCTGGGCTCCCAGCAGCTCTCCCAGGAGCTGGGCAGCGGGAATCTCTCCTGGAGCAAGCTCTGCTGCTCCAGGCGGGGCTGGCTGCCAGCAGATGGCAATCCCTGCCCGCAGTGCCCACAGCCAGGCCGGCCCCTGTCTCAGCTTGGGGAAAAGTCTGCTGAATGGTTAAAACAATGAAAAACAATGAAGTATTTCTAGAATCAATTACATCACCTAATGTTTACATAGGAGAAGTATTATTTTGTCTTGGATCTCTGGATGCAAACCCCTCCTCTCGGGATACAGAACCTACAGATAGAAAACAGTGAGGCAGCTCTGCCTTTTCCCTCAGTCCTCAGTGATCCTTCACAGCCCCCAGGACATTATTCCCAATAGCCACCACGTGAGAGATCAGCACTGGGAAGGGAGCTCCTCCTGCAACAACCCTGCCCTGGAAAACATTTCCATGATCCACATTCCTGTTACCCCACCTCTCCACCCCCTTCCCCTGCTTTTAGGGGGCAAAGAACAATGCCTGAACTCTTCTGTCTTTCATCAAAAATCAGCGTGTTCTGCAATGCTCCTCAAATGACAAAAGAGGTCACAAGTGAAATTTGCCCAAACTGCTGCTATATTTTGAGGAATAATGGATTTATCAAATCCACCTTCAAAAGATAAAAGGCCGATGGTCCCTTTTCCAGGCCCTTCCCTGCACACAGAAATGAATCACTTTAATTACTCCACTTTTAAGTTAATTGCTGCAAAAATGCAGAAATTCTTAGCTCAGTAAAAGGCTTTCCTCAGAG
The DNA here is from genome assembly GCA_013401135.1 of Cettia cetti. Taxonomy (NCBI): domain Eukaryota; kingdom Metazoa; phylum Chordata; class Aves; order Passeriformes; family Sylviidae; genus Cettia; species Cettia cetti. The sequence continues at coordinate 15,000 of VZUI01056643.1, read as the reverse complement.
TCAGTTTATTCTGGGTTCATTTAAATTAATCTGAAATATGCTATCTTTAAACCTCATCAAGAGCATGTTATCTTTTGTAAGGGCTTAAGAGCTTTATGATCGTGCTGCCAGTAAAAGGACAGGAAGAAAAGCCTGAAGGCTGGGAGAGAAAAGATAGTTTTGAAGATTTTAATAGGGATATAATCACTAAAAATAGTCTTTTGATAAGTTATCTTGAAGTTTGGAGTTAAAGCAAAAATGGAGTAAAACCACTCTCCTGGGGGTGTGACAATCTCTGCTGGATCATCTTATCAGCAGATAGCAAGATCTTCACGGTTTCCAAATGTGTGTCAGAATTTTTCATGGATTTTTATCTGAGCACCAGCCTTTGCTGCTTCATCAGTGCTGTAAACTGCCATCGAGTTTTCTAGGCTAAAAAAGCCCCAAAATACTGAAGTCAAAATATTCCATGTGTTACCTGAAAAGCTGCCATCATCATCAACCAGCAATAGTTTAGAACATACAAAAAACCCAAAAGAGGCACAAAAATCATTTACTTCTCCTTTCCAGAGAAACAGATGCTACAGGTAACTGGTACAAATATATTTAGTGATGATGATGATTATATACATTCCTTCATGCAAATTGAGGATTCTAAAACCCCAAGGCTTATTTCTGAATGAGCAAACACATGGGAAGGAGGGTAAAGCAACAGTTTAATTTCCAAATAGTTTGGGATTTTTCAGACATTCCCTAAGTGACTTTTTACCCTTGAGAGTTATTTCTGAACAAGCAACATAAAGCTTAAATGCTGTCAAATGCCAAGGGATGTTTTCTTCTAAATGAATGCTAATTAAATTAGTAGCAAAGGTAATTACATTGACCTTAAATTCTGGATGTATTAAGCGACATTCAAATGGAGACAATTCATATTCAGTGTCATGTCTTTCTGTAGTGATACATAAACATATAATGGTTGATGGTATACAGTTATGAAATGAAGGCTCTCTAATGAAGTGAGCATGTCCTTGCTGTCTGTTTGTGCAGCTCCTTGAGTCACTGACTGTGACACTCCCAGTGCCAGGTGCCCTCATCCCACAGGTGACACGGGACAGGTTTGCAGGTCACTGCAGGATTTGGTGCCATGGCTCTGCCCTTCTAAAATAAGCTCAGGTGGGTTAAAAGTGAACCCAGAGAAGTTCATTTTAAACAGTGTCCTTCACACAGCCTAAAAGCACCTTTAGGTCACCCCTTCTGTGACTCCTTCCAGGAGTTAGGCACTGTCACAAGGATGTCACCCTTGTCCTCCCAACAACTGCACAGCAGCAGGACTTGGGAAAGGACACCAGGAACCTGGGAAGGAACATCAGGAGCTGCAGGGACAGGACTAGGGGGAATGGCTTCCCACTGCCAGAGGCAGGGTGAGATGGGACAGTGGGAAGGAATTATTCCCTGCTCTCCCTGGGGGAAGAACAAGGGCAGCACTAACCTCGACATTCAGATTTAGTCAAATCGTGTCACAACCTCCAATGTGCCAACACCCACGGCAATGACAGCATTGAAAAACCTACTGAAAATGGAGTCAAACACTCTTAAAAGGCCATTCCTTGGCCTTTGTCCTGTGCATGACAACTGTCCCCTGCCAGCTGGAGAGAGGGGGGGTTGTGACACCAGCTCCTCCCAAAGCAGCCCCGTGCCCTCATGTGGAAACAATTCCCAGACTCTGGCAGGAATTGGCTGCATTTTGGGCAGCAGCAGCTGAGCAGTGCTGGTCCCTTCTCTCATTGTCAGGGCACCTGGGGCTCTTTTGGGGACTGAGGGGACAGCGTGTCAAGTTCCAGGCTTGTTGATGTACAGTCTATTTTGAGTTGATTTATTTTTAACTGCTGCAAGATCCCTGGGACTGCACTTCCCAGTGCAGTGCTCACCCCTGCCCCACTGCACCCTGCCCCCAGTCACTCCAGAAGCATGAAATTAGGCATATATATTCTATATTCTATATTGGTGTACATATGAGTCATTAAATCACAGCTTTGGTCTCTTTGTGCTCTGCCCTATGACATGAATGGAATGATGACATAAAAAACCTGTACAACTGAGATATTTCAAAGTATTATCCTCTAGCCTCCCCAAAGTAGTCAATATCCTTTAAAATGGCAATAAATTAATTTTCTCCTACTAAAATTAAGGGTTTGGATGGTTCTCTCCAGGCTGGTCAATAATACTGGCAGACTGAGCTGGTTTTGGAGCTCTTCACTGACTTTAACAAATATTCCAGGAGAGCCTGGGCCTTAAACCACAACTCTTCCTATTCCCTCTGACAAATGACTGATTTCCTTGCTTTCCTGGCCGTGAGGAAGAGCTCTCCCTGCCCATCCAGGTACATCCACCAAGCTCCTCCCAACATCATCTCACCACAGCAATATCCACCCACAGCACAACTCAATCCCATCCCTACAAAGACAGCTCCCAGACATGGGGAAGCCAATGATCCCATCACTGAAACTGCCTTTAAATGCTGCACCTGGAAATGCATTTTGAAATTTAGCATGAGATAATATTAACAAATTCCCAGTATTGCACTTATCCCTTATTTAAAAAGCTTAAGATATATCCCTTTCTCCTTGTATAAACCAATTCATGTTATATAATGTATGTGGATTTACTTTGCCCCAGTTCCAGCTGGCAATATATTGCTAAGCCAAGGCTGTACAATTGCAATTTGGCAGAAAACAGGTCAGGTTTTTATTACACATCAAAACTCTCAAACTGTTCTGAACGTTTCACATTCAAAAGGCAAATAGAAAATAACCCTTGTGTCAGAATGATTCTATTCCATTACCTTGCTCATAAATTTATATTGGGGACACTTTGAGTTGGTTTTTTTGCTGCTTTTGCACATCTGCCCGTGCAGCTTATTGTGACAAATCCTGGGACAAGGCCAGGGTGGGAGTGCAGGGACACAGGAGGGGACACCTGCAGCCAGCCATGGAAGGGCTCCAGCTCAGATCCCACAGGGAAAGCAGCATCAGGTGAAGGAGCTGGGAGGAAAGAGTGAGCTGGGAAAGACCCTACAGGTGGTGGGCCAAAGGTCTGGTGATCCTGCAGGGACACTGGCTGTGACCCACGGGAGGGACACTGGCTGTGACCCACTGCAGGGACTCTGGCTGTGACCCACTGCAGGGACACTGGCTGTGACCCACTGCAGGGACACTGGCTGTGACCCAGGGCAGGGACACTGCCTGTGACCCAGGGCAGGGACACTGGCTGTGACCCAGGGCAGGGACTCTGGCTGTGACCCAGCACACGTGTGGCTCCCCAAGGCGTTCACAAGGAGCTCATCTCTGGAGCAAAGCTCTCCCAGCCCCTGACCTGAGGGACATGCTGCCTTTGCAGTGCCATGTGCTCTGAGCCCGAGCACGTGCAGTGTCCCACTGCTGGTTCCTCTGCACACCCACGCCTCTCCAGCCCTGTCCTTGCCTGGCACAGGGGCCAGTGCTCGTGGCTGCTGCTTTGGGCAGGTTCCCTTTGCCTTGTGCCACCCCACTGCTCAGCCACTGCCTTAATCCTCTCAACATTGTATTTTTAGCATAATTACAGCTGTTCATTAATTTGCTGCTAACAGATGATTCCAAGTTCATTGAAGGAGACACCAGGACTACAAAGAGCCTCTTTGACTCTCCACTGCCAATTTTAACATAGTATTAAAACATATATATTTTAAATATTAAGGAGCCTCTAATAAGTCATGTTAGTACTGAAATTAAGCTGCATGTTGGCTCTTTTGGGGAAAATATCTTTGTAACAATATAGATCTTGAACTAATAACAGATCTTAAATTATGGGACTGTCTTCCACTAAACATGAAATCCCAATATAAACATGTCCCAATATAAGCTCCTGCTGCCTCTGAACTCTGCCTACTCCACCCTTTTACCTCTGAGATGTCACACTATGCGCCTCAATTTCATAAACAGCAGCTGCTCCAGGAAAAAAAAACCCGCAGATCATTTCCTTCCTTTTAAAATCTCCATCCCAACTCGTCTTCTGATTTTTAAACAGCTTGTTGCTGAATGATCCCTCTACACATTCTGATATTGATACATCCTGAGCCTCAGACTGCTCCCCTGCCACACCTGCACATTGATTTTTTTAAGGAGAAAAACAGGACTTTTTTCCCCCCTCAATACATTGCAAAGCTGATAATCTAACCTTAAAGATTAATGAAAGCAGATAAAGCCTGGAATGCTGTCACTCCTGCTCAGAGGCAGGGCAGTGTTATGGATGGAGCCCGGGTGGGTACACAGGGTCTGGGGAAGGAGGGGACCAGGGGACAGAGGCAGGGACACGAGCAGCTGCAGGGGGAGGGCAGGATGGAGAGCGAGCACCAACTGCTGGGCGCTCGCTTTGCCTGCTCTGCATAACAGGAATGCTTTGCCCCAAGGACACAACGATGCACATGATCCCACTGCCACTCACTGCTGCGTTTTTGGGCAAGGGAGGTGTTTTTTAGCCTGAGCTCCCCAAGGAGAAGAGGAAGCTGGCAGCACCTCTGTCTGTGTGGCTGCACAACCCACACCTGAGGCTGCCCGCCCAGCCCACGCCCCAGGCAGCACCCCAAGGTGATTCCAGGTTCTGCCACGGCTCCTGGGCTGCAGAGAAAAGCATTCACAGCCCCCCTCTGCCAGTAAAATGCTGGGAAGAGCAAGGGTGACTCAAGCCTGTCTAAACAGTTGTCATTTATTAACTTATGTTTTATGGCACCAGCTCTACTGCTGCAAGGAATTAGTCATTTATTTAGTTCTGACATTTCCTCTCCTGTCATTAAATTCAGTCTTCTGTATAATACAGAGAAAAGAAAACAATTTCCCCATAGCTACTCAAACTTTATGTGTAACAATTTTCTGAACAAGATGATGATTGTGTGGGCTGAAATCTCACAGAACTGCAGTGGGACTCAGGATTGTTTCCAGATAACTTTAAAAATCCTATTAAAATTCCTCCATATCCGTTATTGGTGTCTCCTGACGTGACAACTGATTGCACCACAAGTCAATGAATTTTCATTGCCACAAGTGCATTTCCCCAGCACATCTTTGCACACAGGGCTCGATCCCTTCCGGGATCCCACAGGGATTGCTGCCACACAGCAGGAGCTGTAAACAATCCTGGTACACAGCAGCCAGCCTTGCACATCCTTGGGCTTTTGTGATTCAGTAAAGCAGCTCTGCTGCAGAATCCCCCATTTCCTGCTGGCACGGGGAAAGGTGCTGGGCATTCCCAGTGTGAGGAGTGAGGCAGCTGCTGGACAAGTTAAGCTAAGGATGAGGAGCAGCAATCCACGGGCTGTCCTTAAGGGATGGCTTTATTGCTGTTTGACAGAACCATCTGCTCCACATGCAGGAAATATTCCCTCTCCAGTTTATCTCCCTCCATGGAGGGAAGCCAGCACTGCTGGAGGTGAGAGCTGCTGCTGGAGCTGGGCCAGGCAGCTCAGCTCCCTCAGGGATGTGCCCTGGACACTGAAATCACTGACTCCACAGACCCCAGCTCTTGAGGGGACTCATCAGCCACGGACAGCAGTGAAACTGAGCTCCTATGAATTAGAGAAATAAAACCCCAAACATTTCTTTCTGCTGCCATATCCCAAGACTAACACACTGCAATTCAATAAAGCAAATGCTGAGGACATAAATTCTGCTCCCTGAACACGAGTGTAAGGAACGAAGGATGACAAAGTTGTTGGTCATCTAACAAAACTAAGGCAGGACCATGTGCACGTTTAGCAAAATAATTAGCTCAAGATGCAGGAATGCTAAACAAAGTCAGGCTTCACTGATCCATCAGAGCTCCTGCCTTCAAGCTGGACCTGGCACAATGCAATCCTGTCACACTTGGAACAATTAATCACGGGAAGTCAGATGATAGAGACTTTTCTATCCCTATCCAACAGTTTGCAGATTCACATATAGATGACTAATGAGATATTTTCCATCATATTTTTTCCACCTCCTCAGCTTCTGTCATTTCCAGGTACAGGTCCTCTTGATTTTGTTTTATAGAGAAGGAAGAGATCAGCTGTACCTGCTCATTTTCCTGGCATACACCCTCCATGTTCAGAGCAGGAGCTTTTGAGTTACCCTTTGTTTTCAAATGCAGATCCACTCACATTTATCCCACTGAACTTTAATTTGAAGTGTAATGTTCTGCATACGCCGCTCTGATTCTTTGTTCCAGTTTCCCGAAAGCAAAAGGATTTGACAAGGGGCCAAAAGAGGCAAAAATGTCTGAGCGAGTTCCAGCTGCACCTTGAGAGCTCCTGCTTTGCTTTAGGAAGCTCCTGGTCTCCATGGTTACAGAGGAGTTGAAAAATAATTATCAAATGTTACCTTAAATGCTCCCATCCAGCATGAAAAAATAACCCTGCTCGGGATGCCCCAGGGTGGCAGCCCAGCGGAGCCTGACCCCACACCCTGCACATCCCTGCCCTGCTCCTGCCAGGCTGAGCCCCCCGAGCTGCCCAGCCCCAGCCCCAGCCCAGGGGACAGCCCTGAGCCCGGAGCCAGGGGCAGGGAGCAGAGGGAAGGCTCCAGATCACCCTGCAGCCCTGAGCCCCCAAGCTGCTGTCAGCCTGAGCACACAGGAGGAAAGGCACGCCTGCGGAGCAAAGCCACCCCGCAGCTACTCCAACACAGATGGCATTGGCATCATTTATGAAAGGCCAAAGAACAACAAAGTCTCTAAATCACATTTAAAAAACCCCAAAGAACCAAACTCCAAAGCCCAAACCAAATCCCCAAATGTTTCAGAGAGCCCAGCTCTCCCCATGCTGCTCTCCTGGCTGTCCTGGAGCAGTGGGAGCTGTGATGGAGCAGGGAAGGGAGGGAAGGGAGGCAAGGACTGACCCTGCACACGCGGCTGGACTCAAAGCTCACCTCTATGCCCTGTGTTCAGCCCCTCCCTGCTCCTCCTGCCCACACCTGGGTGAGGATGAGCAAGGGATGAGTGTCCCCAGCGTGGAGGGACACTGACATCCCTTGTGCCACCAAGGAGAGCTCACTCATCTCTGGCTCCTAAAGATGCTTTAGCAGATGATTTTTGTTTTCCTACTATCCCTGCTGATCAACAGGTGTAGTGAGTCTTGACAACATAATAAATTCACCATTGAGAAGTGACATTCACCAGTGAAAACTGACATATGCCAGGGCTGCCACATGGAGAGGCCACGAGGGCAGCCCAGTGACAAAAAACCCAAACCCATTGTCTATGGAATGGAATAGCAAAAAAAAAAAAAAAAAAAAAAAAAAAAAAAAAAAAAAAAAAAAAAAAAAAAAAAAGGACCATGCATGAGAAATGGAGGAGAAAAATTCCAGACAAATTCTGACCCCAGAGAACATATGACTTCATTAAGTCTTACAAACATGACACCCCTAAGTGTCTCCAAATAGGTTTATTAAATACACTGAGGTTGAACCTGTCCCCTGGAAGCCAAAGGTCCATTTCAGTCTGGAGGAGCTGCGTGTTACCCAGGCACTGGCAGGCAAGCACACAGAGCACAAGGCAGCAGGGTGACAGCACAGCTGTGACAAATCTGTTCTGCAGACACTCGGGGGCCCTGCCAGCACTGGCAGCAGAGACAGGACAGTGACAGAACCGAGTGTGCAAGTCCCAGAGCTGGATCCACCCTCAGCATCTGAGTGATTAATTAAACTTTAATGAGTGTCTGGCAGCTCTTCAGCTCTAATGCCCAGCTCCATGCAGGTGTTTGTGTGGCTCAGGGGGCCAAGTTAAACCCAAGGGGTTTCTGTCAAATTCTTCCCTGCTGCTGTTGCCACCCTGCTCCATCCCTGCTGCCTCTGAGTCCTCCAGGCCCAGGTGTGCTCAGGTGTGCCCAGGTGTGCCCAGGTGTGCTCAGGAGTGCCAGGCCCGGAATTCAGCAGAGAGGCTGCACTTGCTGAATGGATACATGATCTGGAGGCATTCCCAGCTTTTGCCAACAAAGCTTCGTGTGTAGTTCTGGGTAGCTCAGGAGCTGCCTGGATGGAAAAGCCTTTGTCACATCCATGGCAGATGGGCAGCCCTGGGCTCCCTCAGCCCCTGAGCTTCCCCATCATATTCTGGACTGCTCTTGGCAAGGTCTCCAGCAATCTCTGTTCCTTTTTTCCTTCTTTATTTCTTTAAGCTTAAGAAAAGGCTGCTGCCAATGCATTCTGCAAAGCCCTGTCAGCCAGTCTGCCTTGCTGTGAAATATTAGCAAACAAGTACTGATGGTAACCCAGCCAAGTTTAACAAGATCTCCACTTATTATCCTGTCAATTTTGGTGGGAGAATATGGCATTGCTGTCAGATCCATCTGTGCAGTGCATAGAAATCACCTCATCTCACACATGGGGAAAGACTGGGGAGAAATCTGAGGGTAAGAGTGAAAGATGAATTAAAGATCTGTTAATAAATAGTGAGAACTCAATTCAGGTAATTGAAGGTCTGAGAGCAGCCTGGGTTTGTTCTGGTGTGGAGGGGGTGAAAATTCTGTCTCTCTGGCCCCACACAAACAGGATTTGTTGCACAGATCAGATGCTATCCACAGCTTGGATCACCACCAAGTGATATGGACAGGAGGCACAAGAGCATGGCTGGGAAAAGCCAGGGAAGGAAAACCTCTAAGAAGGTATCCACTTAAACTTTAAAAAAAAAAAAATCAACAAATTAACCTGATCACTTGTCACAAAAATCACTGCTGGTACAGTTAGAGTAACTTCCTTGGAAGAAGTGGAAATGGAATGGAAGAACTAACAAATGCTAGAGAAACTTCAAGGGACAAATATCTATCCCTAACAAGATTCCATTATTGTCTATCCTGTTCCATCTAAGAGGTTGAAGAAAAGTTGCTGGGCAAGAGAACAGCTGGTGGAATGATTTCCTCAGCAAAAGCAGGAGGCTGCCATTGGATTCTGCTGGGGGCTGAGAACTCTGAGCTCTAAGGGTTGTGTTCCTGTCCCTCTTGCAGAGGAGATGCCTCAGGAACAGAATCTGGGAAATCCAAACTGGATATCATATTCCAGTTCTCCCCAATCAATCAGTAATGGCTTGTCTAACTGAAAGGATTTCAATAAAAAATGAACAGAAATACATTCAGCAACTGCAGCCTCTGGACTGCTGAGCTTGGGAAGGCTTTGGTGGATCAGCACCACAGGACTGCCATCACTGCCCACAATTCTTTCACTTGGTAACAAATGAAAATATATGGGATGTGTATGACCAACAACTCAGAATTTTAGTCTGATTTAGATCATTATATACCTCAAACAAAACATGGAGTTACTGCTTGTTTAAAGCTTCCCATCAGAGCAGCACAGGGCCTTGCTGTATGAATTCTTCCTGCTGAGCTTTCAGCATCCCCATTATGTGCAGCAGCAGGTGCTGCCAAAACCATCCCAGACAGGAACCCTTTCCTCTGGCTCTGGACTGAATCCCTCTGCAGCATTCCCAGCACAGAGCAGCAGCAGAGCAGGGCCTGCTGGCCTGATGATGGATAAGCCTGAGTTACTGGCTACAGAAACACCTCTGAGTCAAAGCAAGGGCTTTTCTGCAAGGAAATCAAAGGGATATTCCTGGGCACGTGTGCATCAGCCCTTCTCCCTCACTGCTGCTGTCAGCCCAGCAGCACTCCTGCTGCAAGGCTGGCTCAGCTCTGTGCCTGGAGCACAGACCAGAGGAGCTGCTGAGGATTTATCTTTCCAATTAAAAACTGTACTGATTGGTAAATCTTGGTTTCTCCCATGAAAGCACATGTTGGCTTCAGGAAATGCCCAAGGATGAAATCCTCTGCAGTTTTCTCTCAGTTTGGCTGGGGAAGGATCTCAGTGCAACCAGGGCTGCATGGCCCCAGTGTTCCCACAGCTCCAAGCTGCAGCTCAAACTCTCAATTAGCTTTGGAGAGTTAATGAGCACCCAATTAAGAACAGTCCCCTTCCACACCCTGTGCACGCAGCCAGAGCCCGGAGCAGCTCCTCCAGAGGCCAAATCCATCCAGGGGGCTTAAGCCATAGCAGCCAAGTGGGGTTCAGGCCAATATCACTACTGCTTATTTAAATTAATTCAAACAGCACATGCCCCCTCACTCTTTTGAAGGCCAGGCACATCCTAAATATTTAACCTCATAGTCCCAAGACAAAATAAATAACAGAATATTAATTACCATCTTACTTACTCAACATCACCTCCGTTTGGAAATCAGATATGAAATAGCACAAGAGACCTGACAGATGCCTTAAACCAAACTTCCCTCTCTGGTACCTTTGGAACAGCTTCAGATGGGCCAGGTCTGGACAAACAGCCAAGGAACAGACCCCACCCCAGCACACACCTGGGGAAACTCCACCCCCTGCACCAGTTACACTGGAGTCACACTGGCCAAAGCACCCAAATTTAGCACTCAGTTGTGTTCCCTCATGCTGCTGAACTCTGCACTGCAAGAGGATCCTCTTGGATGCAGCTGAATTTTTATGTTACTGAAAAAATGTTACCAGCCCTGGAAATAAAAAAGTCAAATTAACATTACTTGCAGCACTCTGTAACTTTGCATATTTTGGTCTCTGAGCAGTGTTCATTTGCAGAACTCCACTGAATTTAAAAGTATCACTTTAGACAAACACATCTTTAACTGAAATAAGATTTTGACTATAAATGTTTCAGACACGACACACTAAATTAAAGAATCCACTTTAAAGAGCTTGTAAGTTAAATGAGTGCTTGAAAACTCAGCACAAATTAATCATCTGCTTCCAGACATCTGTTTCCCTTAAAAATGTGCTCCCTTAAGTCTATTACTCCTTGAAATGGGATCACATAAATACTGTCTGACCGCACTGGTGAAGTGCAGCTGTGCTTTAATTACCCGTCCAAGCAGTGCCTTGGAGCAGGGGCTAGAGGGGAGCAGCAGAGCTCCAGGGAATCCCTGGCACACCCCATGAGAGCTCAGAGCCCCCCAGGGCTGCTCCTAGGGGGACTCTGCAAATCCCACACGGTGCTGCAGCAATGTCTTATCCCAGTTTCTGCAGGAATCTGCAGCTCCCTGTGGGCACAGCGAGGTGGTTCCTCAAGGAGGGTCACAGCCCTCCCTCACAGCTCCAGGGCTGTCCCACACCCCAAGTTTTGGGCTGCCCCACCCCTGGTGTCACTTTGTACCTGGCTGTGTTCCCTGTGTACTGGGATTAGATCACAGAATCGTGGGCTTTGGGAAAGACCTCACTGGCTGGAATAGAAAGGAACTATTTCCTTGTCATTCTGAAGTCTGACATGGAAGTTCACATTTCTTTTAAATGCACCCGCCAGGAAGAATGGGATTTATCTTTACTTGCAAGTGCCCAGCCAAGCAGCCAGTGAAATTCAGGCTGTTCAGAACCTCAAACTCCCTTTTCAGCACCCCCTTCCTGTGTTGTCACTGCACACACACAGAAGCAGAGCAGCAAACCCCCGTGGCCCCAGCTGCAGAGAGCCCCTCAGGCTGGAGCTGGAGCCTGCAAACACTGCTGGCACTGCAGCAGTGGCAGGGCAAGGACAAGGCTCTGCTGCAGAGGCTTTTCCTGTTAAAAACCTGTTCCTAAAGCAAGGAGTAACAAAGCACTGCAGAGCTACAGCTGCTGTCCCTCCTTGCCTCCCCCTCACACAAACACAGCCATGCCCACCTGCCAGGGCAACACTGGGAGCAGGACAAGGCAAGGCCAGGTGACTCAGCTGCAAACTCTCCTGTCTTGGACCTTAGCTAGAATAAAGTCATGTGCAAGAGAAGATATCTCCACCTCCATGGCTTCCTATGCACACAAAATTCCATCTCAACTAGGCCAGCCAGGCACTGCTCATTTTAATTTCTTTCTGTCTCAACCAACACAGGACTTTAAAGATAATCTCTGGTAGAAATTCAATTTCTTACTGCTCCTGCATGTCTAAGCAGATCTGTAATCAGTGTAATCACTGTGCCACTGTCTCGTGTGGGACTGAGGGTACTGCACGTGATTTTCTCTCTGTTGTGAAAAGGAATAGCATTAAAATCTTATCACAACAAATCCAAATGAGCATCAGTCCAAGAACAAAATTGACCCAACATGCTCCTGGCTGAAAATCTGGCTGTTCTTTCAGGAAATGTTTTATTCTTATTTAAGGTGCAAATGGGAAGCTCAGGGTGAAAGCCCTGAGTACCACAGTGTTGGAACAGGGGCTCCTGTGCCAGGAGTGAGGGATGTGGAATGGCTTTTTAACACCTGGAACATTCTGTACAACTGTTTAAAGCAGGGGCAGTTGATATTCCAGTAAATAATCATATAAATGTAACTGGAGACTCTTCCTGGCTTTGAATTAGAAAGTATGTAATTTCTCAAAAGTAATATTCCAAACCCATCTGTTCTCTGCAGATTCTTGAACAGCTTAATTTATGTCTTCCTTCATGAATTAGCAAAGCAATTTAAGCCTGCTAACCCAGGATGTGAGCCACTAGCCTCTACTAGGCTAAAATGATCATTTATTCTGTGTTGGTGCATAAAAGTCTTCACTAGATGGATTTTCAACAAGCTGCAGCCTTGTTCAGACAGTTTAATTAATTTGGGGAGAGGACTAAAATTGAATGGCCTTCTAGATGTCTGAAGTGCAAACTGCTGGTCTGTCCCACCCACATGTCTGAAACCCCTGGCTCTGTACAACGCTGCTTGGGATCCACACTCCAGATGTTGCCAGAGTTTACAGGCTGAGCTCTGAAGTGCTGAATTTCTGCACCCAGCATCCCTCCAGTTGATGATCCAGGGCACAAAGCTGGAGCAGGAGGCATTTGCAGTTTTCCCAAAGTGTCCCATTCCCAGAGTTTTGGAGTTGCTGCACCAACTCCCAGTGACACAAACATTTCTGACCCAGAGTGTCCCACACCAGCTCAGGGCTGGCATCCCAGCACTCACCAGTAACTCCACAGGAGCAGCAGGGTGGGTCAGGTGCCCCAGGACACTTCATGGCAGGAACATCCCCACAGGAGCAGCTGGATGGGCAGCAGTACGTTTGTTTGTATTGCTTCTACTCCATGAAAGAAAATGAAGCTTGTTCATTTATACTAAAAACTGAAGAAATATTATATATATACATACATATGTTTGTACATTAAAAGGCTGATGTGTATTTGGCTTCAGCTGCACTAGAGAAGTCCTGCCCTGCTCCATTAGCCAAATGTCACTGTCACACAAAGAACTGTCACCATCTGGATTAACTTCTAAAATTAACAGAAAAGTATAAGAGATTATGTGATAAAACACTGCTGCAATAATCTATCCTGACCTCCTGCAACCACCATACAATTTTCCTAAATTAATTCCAATTAAAGCAAGTTTTTTCACCTCCCACAATGGAGATCTTCTCATGTGCTTCCCTACAAGGCACTTTTTACTAGTCCTCAGTCACACCTCCCCAGCTGCCACACCATCCTTGTATGAGACAGAAATCCAGCTCCAAGGCTTAAGGGATTAATCCAGTGTCTGGTTCTGTTCCTCCACGGAGAAATGCTTTTTGTTTAGAAAATCCACTGTTCTCTCCCAAGTGATAACACAGCCACTCTCCTGTGCTAGAGCCTGAGTGGAACAGTCAGCCAAACTCAAATGTGGCTCAAATGATCCAGAAGGGAGACCAGAGCTCAGCTGCCACCTCCAGCCAAGAACCACCCTGTGCAATGATCTTCCCTCCTTGCATCTCCTGCCACGACAGATGTGTGCAGTCACTAACTGCTGCTGGATTCAGCACCTATCTATTTAAATGGATTTTTTTTCCAGAAAATATGTAACCAAGTGCTTAAAAATCTATTTTAATGACGTTTTCAAGAATAATAATACTCTGCATTACAAAAGAAAGAGGTAAAAGGTACGTCTTTGACATATCAGAAAAACTTACAGCAAAGGCAAAGAGTATCTTCCAACCAAAATAAAGCTATGTTGTTCCCTACAGGGAAGCTTTAGGTGTCTGAGATTCCTTCACCCAATTCACTTTCAGCCTTCATAGAAAAAGGTGAACAGTCAAAATAGTCACTCTACCATGTCAGTTTAAATATTCCACTGACTGTCGACAATTTAGCAATAAAATTACAAATATACAGAAAATGGATCTGCTGTACCAAAGCTACTCACACAACCAACAGCAAAAATACACAACAAAATAAACAGAAATTAAGTGTTTTCATTCATAAAAGCAGAATTACTCCCACATTCCACTCAGTCCCAAACCAACACAGTAACCAAAAAGGAAGACAACAGTTGTCATACTCTAGAAGACAAATCTACACAGGACTCACAAATCTGGACTAACCCTAATTCTACAAACCATTTGCTGTAGAATCACAGTTCATACAAGAAAACACGTAAAATTTACAATAACAATTCAGAACAAGGGATGCTAACAAAGGGCTGCTGCCTGTTGGGCAGAACAAGCCCCAGTCCAGCATTCCAGACAACACAGTGCTTTGGAGAATCCTCACAAAAGGTGAAGAGTGATCACCAAAAGTGTTTTTCCAAGCAGGAGGACAAGAACAAGGAAACCAGTATTGCCTTCAGTGCAAGGTCAGGCTTTGGAGCAGGGCCTTACAGACACAGAATGCTCCAAGTGCACACAGGGCTCCGACAGCTCTGGCCACACTAACACAGCCCTAAGCATGGAGGGGGGCTCCTACTTCCCTCAGCTCTGCCAGGCAGGGCACGTTAAATCTCCACGGATTCACTGGCACAAAACCACACCTTGAAATAACTGCAACGCTGCAAGCGGCTGCTCGCTGACACCCTCCCTGCAGTGTGCAGTGTGGGAGCTGTGCAGTGTGAGAGCTGTGAGTTGTGCAGCACAGCAGTGTGGGAGCTGTGCAGTGTGAGAGCTGTGCAGTGTGGGAGCTGTGAGTTGTGCAGCACAGCAGTGTGGGAGCTGTGCAGTGTGAGAGCTGTGAGATGTGCAGCACAGCAGTGTGGGAGCTGTGCAGTGCAGTGCAGCAGTGTGGGAGCTGCACAGTGT
>VZUI01056641.1:0-14578 GCA_013401135.1 Cettia cetti | reverse complement strand
TCCTCTCTCCTCTCTCCTCTCTCCTCTCTCCTCTCTCCTCTCTCCTCTCTCCTCTCTCCTCTCTCCTCTCTCCTCTCCTCTCTCCTCTCCCCTCCCTGTTTTGCACCAGGAGCAGAGCTCTATCCAGCCCAGCTGATGAAGTCCCGCAGTATTCCAGCACCATTCCTGGAGCAGGAACACCCGTGACTGCAGGTGTGGGTGTGTGGCTGGAGTGCTGTGCCCGAGGGGCAGCTTCTGTTCCAGGCAGGGGCCAGCCCTGGAGGGTTTCTCAGCTGGAATCCCACTGTCCTGCTCTGTGGCCAGAGTTCAGTTCAGGTTCTTTTATTTGCATGGCAAATCAGGACATGGTTGTGAAATTGCTTTTTGGGGTGTCCTTTCCCTCACCTGGGAGATACCCCACGGATCCATGGAAGTGCCCCTGTGGCTCACACCCTTCAAGACACATTTCCCCCTCACTCCACGCTGCAGAGGTGCTTCCTGACCATCTGAGGTGTCCTCTGCTCCCAAGGAGCCCCAAACATCCCAGCTCTGTGATGAGGGAGCAGCCTGAGCCTCCCTCTGCTCTCCCGAGCTGCTGCTCACGTGGGGCCCGCTCCCCACCCCCAGCCTGGGCCACGACACCTTCCTGGGGACTCCTCGAGGGCTTTCGTCCTTTGCTCACCCCAAAACAGCGTCTGCCTCGTTAGATTAGAGCTGGGAAATCGTGGCCAGATGGTCGATCATCAGCTTCAACAACCAGAGGAGCAGGGATATTTTAGGTTCGAGGGTTTCCCATTATGCAATGGCACAGACACAGCGTGGGGGAGGCGTTGGGTTCTTCTTTCTTTGGGTTTACTAATAATGAAGGATTTGTTTGGATTTTTTTGTCTCAAGTTCAGGGTCTGGAGCTGGAGTTTGATGAGGAGCAGCTGAGGGAGCTGGGGGAGGGCTCAGCCTGGAGAAAAGGAGGCTCAGGGGGGCCCCTGTGGCTCTGCACAGCTCCCTGACAGGAGGGGACAGCCGGGGGGGTCGGGCTCTGCTCCCAGGGAACAGGGACAGGAGCAGAGGGAACGGGCTCAGGCTGGGCCAGGGGAGGCTCAGGGTGGATACTGGGAAAATTTCTCCTTGAAAGGTGGTCAGGCATTGGCACAGCTGCCCAGGGCAGTGGTGAAGTCACTGTCCCTGGGGGTGATTGAAAACCTGTGGATGTGGCACTTGGGGACAGGGGTCAGTGGTGGCCTTGGCAGTGCTGGGCTCAATGATCTTAGAGGGCTTTTCCAACGAAACAATTCCCTGATTCTCTGATCCCAGCATGGAAACTGGAGACTGTGGCTTCTCCCATGGGTTGCTGGGGTTGACCTTTGGCAGGTGTAGTAAAAGCAGTGGGTGCAGATTGGAGATCAGAGCTGAGCACGGGGACTGTCCCTGACAGAACCAAGTGAATGAGGAGAAAGGAGCTTGAGGACAGGCAGGAATGCTCTGTGCCTGGGCCAGCCATGGGGGAGCTGAAAAGGAAAGTTTGTGTTGGAGAGAAAGGGCAGCCTGGGCTGTTGGGTGTGTCGGGGCACCAGACCTGCTGCCCCTGCAGCTTTTGTGGTCTTGGGCAGTTGGCCAAGAACCATCTCCCTTCTGCCAGGCACATCCAACACACTGGTGTCCTTGTGCCCCAGCCCCTGGCAGAAGAACCCTGCCCTGATCAAGAGCTGTGGGTGTTGTGTGACCCTGCAGGGCTGCAGGCTCAGCTGGGCCCACTTGAATTCATGTTTTTTTCCCTCCTGACCCTGAAGATTCTGAATAACTCAAGATTCAGAAGCAGCCGGTGCATCTGGAATATTTCTGACTCACTCATCGCGCTGGTATCTCGACACCTGCCCAAAATAACTCCAAAATAACTCTGTGCAGTGGCACAGCTCTGCTGTGGATGGAGCAAAACTGCACCAAACCCCTCAGGGGTGCAGAGATGCCCCTGCAGCGACATCAGGGCTAAGCAGCCCCGTTTGCTGCCAGCCTTTGCCTGCTCAGGAGGGCACGGGGGCGAGGCCCTCCCGGTGCAGCGCCCCCGCTCAGCCTCCAGCCTCCTCCCCGCCTCCTGCCCGTCCTGCCGCGGGGGGCACCGCAAGAGGCTGATGGTGATCGCTGGGGCCAGAGAGAGGCCCCGGCCGGGGCTGGGTGTCCTCCCACGGGAGCAGCACCCCGAGGTGCCCAGGCACCCCCAGCACCAGCACGCACAGGGAGCCGGAGCTGCTGTGCCCTCACCGGGCACCTCCAGCCCCCACGTCTGGGGGCTCTGGGGGAGGTGGTCACAGCAGGAATTGTCCCGGATCCTGCCCCTTGTCCCCGGCGGCAGAGAAGGGTTCCCCCAGGGGAGAGACGCTGGAGTGGGGACCCCTGGCCAGCACAGGACCCCGAGCGGGGGATGTGCCGCACCCACAGCCTCTGCCCGGCCCCCAGCCTGCGCCGGGGCTGGCACCGCGGGGACTCGCGGGGCCGCCGGAGCCGCTCCTGGGCTGGGAGAGCCCTCTCCTGGTCGGTGTGCGAGGAGGAGCGGCAGCGCCGGGGAGCTCCAGAGATCCGTGCAGGGGAGCCCGGCCGTGCCCAGCACCGGCACCGGCACCGGCACCGGCACTGGCACCGGCACTGGCACCGGCACCGGCACCGGCACTGCGCTGAGCTCCTGAGGTGCAGCCCCAGCTGAGCACGGCCCGGGCTGGCTCCAGGGGAAGATGCCCCATCCCAGTGGGTCCCTCTGGGAGTTGGGGACCTGTCCCCCTGTCCCCCAGTGCCCTTCTGCCAGGGGTGCTCGCTCAGCTGAGGGTGTCCCTGGGGGGAGCAGTGTCCCTGTGCTGGGACAGGGACGGAGCCGAGCTGTCCTTGCACAGGGACTGAGCGGACTCGCGATGGGGCGGGGAGCAGCCACGTGTCCCCACAGTGCGACAGGGACACGGCCAGGCCAAAGCTGAGGAGGAGGGAGCTTGGGGACACTCACCCTGGACCATCGTCCATACTGGGAGCCACACGGGCTGGGTCTCCTGACCCAGACACGGAAATCGTGAGGGACAGGCCAGGGGGGAACGTGGGACGGGAGGAAGACTTCAGTGGGATGAGCTGGAGGGATTCAAGGACCGGAGCATCCTCAGGGATGAAACCTGGGGAGCCTCCCCGTCCCGCCCCCTCCCTCCCCAGGCGGGTGAGAAGCGGAGCCCCATCGTTTTCCAAATCTTTATTGTAAATAAATTCTGCGACATTGCAGGAGGCGGCCGAGGCCGGAGCCAGGGCCGAGCCCGGAGCGGCGGCTCCGGCGGCGGCTCCAGCACGTGCAAAGCGGAGCTCGGGGCCGGGGGGGCGCGGGGGCCCCCCCGGGCCGGCGGTAGCGGAGCAGGCGGTGCGGGGTGGCGGCGGTGCGGCGAGGAGGGGACGGGGGCCCCGCCCCGCTGTGCTCGTCCCCGGGACGGGCCCCTGGGGGCAGCGGGGGCCGGGGGGCTTTGCTCTCTTGGCTCTGGAAGCACCGGGTGCCCCCCACCCACCCCCCGCCGCGGGCCCTCCCGCCCTGACAGCGTTAAAATCATTAAGAAAAATCCCGGTATTTATATATATATATATATTAATGTCCCCAAACCCAGTGACAACGGTGGCCTCTTGCTCTGAACCAGGGCTGTCCCCTCGCCGCGGGGAGCACCTCGACACTTCGGCTGTGGCCGCTGTGGGGACACTGCGGTGACAGTGACAGTGATGGGGGGTTGATCCCAGACCCTGATGCCCACGGGGCGTGTCCCGGCCCGGTGCTGATACGTCACACAAGAAGCCACCACCGAAGCCCAGCCAGGGGATGTCCAGCCACCCCCTCCTGCTGTCACCTCCCACCCTGCACCCTGGGGTGCCACCACAGCGACGGCACCCGTGGGTGCCCCGTGGGGCTGTCACACCAGGCCACCACACCCTTTGGCCATGGCTGGGCCTGGGGACACCCTTGGTCACTCTCTGTCTCCATGGCCCAGGGGCCCGGGGGTGACCAGGGGCACTGGGCAAGGAGGGGACACAGAGGGGACACCCCCACACTGCCGTGGGTATCAGGAGTGTCCCCAGGTGTGTCCCAACACGTGCACACACCCCGGGTTGTGTCACCAAGGGTCACCAAGGGTCACCGGGGGTGTCCCCCCCTCCGTGCTGAGTGTCACCAGTGCTTACAGGGACCAGTGTGGCCCCAGTGGTCCACGGTGCTGTGGTTTGGGTGGCTCTCGAGAGCCACCCCATGCAGGGTGACATGTGCCACGTGCCACAGGGAGGGGGTGATGCCGCCCAGTCTGGGGGAAACGGGTGCCACAAGCCTGTCCTGGGGCTGGGGTGACAAGTGCCACCCAGCAAGCAGCCCTGTGTGTCCCCAGCCCAGGGCTCACCCTGTACCCTGGTCCCCCAGGGGGGGCCTTCTGTCCCCCCCAGCCCCAGTGTCACCAGTTTGGGGTTCACCTGCCTGAGCTGGGGAAGTGGGGGAAGTCTTGAGGGAGAGCTGCCACCCGTGGGTGCCTGTCCCACCCCTGGGGACCTCGGGGTCCCATGGCTTGGGGGTGCAGCCATGACGTGGGGGAGAATTTGAGGGGACAAAGCCCACACGGGGGCTGCTGAGCTGCTTTGGGGGGGCAGGGAGGCACATCTGGGGGTGCAGGACTTGGCCCCCGTGGGACCCAGCCCAGGCACCGGGGGTGGGGGGGGCACAACTCCAGGGCCTGAACTGGGAAAGAGCACTGGCCTGGTCCTGGGGACACTGGCCTGGTCCTGGGGTAGAGGGGCCTGCCTTTTGGGGCCCCAGGCACCCCGGGTGGAAGGTGCCGGGGGGGGCAGGGGGGCTGTGGGGCCGGGGCTCCCCGCTGGCCCCGCGGGTACATTCATCCATTCCTCCCGTGCCGAGTGCCGCCAGCCCGGGGGGGCCGGGGGGCCCCGTACATTCGTGGCGGTGCGGGGGGGGGGCCGGGGGGCGGTCCCGGGTGCCCCCCCTCCCGCTCTCCTCCTCGGCTGGACCCTCGGCAGCGCCGCCCCATTAATTGCTGTTAATGAGGCGCTGGGGGGGTGGGGCAGAGCGGCCCCGCTCAGGCCCCCCCGGACCTGCAACACAGAAGTGGGGTGCGTTTAGTGGGGGGGCTGTGACAGGGGGGTGACACACGGGGGGACACTGAGCTGAAATGAGCCAGCACCGGGGGGGGGGCTGCAGCCAGGCCCCCCCAGCCGCTGCTCCCCTTCAGCCGTGGGGGCACAGAGATGGAGACAGCACGGCCGGACACACAGCACACGGACAGACGGGCCCGGGGGCTCCCACGCCGTCAGGCTGCCGGACGGTGACGGTGACAGGGACGGTGACGAGACGATGGGGGAGACACGGTTACACTCCCTGCTGCGCCGGGTCGTACCTTCCTCGGCGGATGTTCCTTGGGGGGGGTGGCAGGGGGAGAGGAGAGGAGCATTAGTGCCACCCCCGCGTCCCCGCTGTCCCCCCCGGGGCGTCCCCCCCTCCCCAGTGTCCCCGGTCCCACAGGCAGCAGCGGTGTCCCGGTGCCAGGCAGGAGCACACGCGGGGGGGGGGGCACGACACAGCCCCCGGCCCAGCACCCCATGCTTGGGGACAGACTCGGCCACGGGGGCCGGGTGACAGTGACACCCCAAGGGCACATGCAGGCAGGGCAGGCAGGGCCGGGGGTCAGGCAGGGTCAGGGGTCCAGGCAGGGAGCGGAGGCCACACCGCAGGGCGTGCCCAGCTGGGGGGGTCTGGCGGTGCCCCAGCAGGGCACGGCCCGGCCCTGGCGCGGTGACGCAGAGGGGACGTGGCCGGTGACAGCAGCGGAGGGGACGAGCCATGCGGTGGCTGCTTACTTAAATCCCCAGCCTGTCCCCCCTAGGACGATGGCAGCCACCAGCACGGCCCCCGCGATGGAGCCGATAATGATATTGGTGCCACTGGGACCTGTGACAGACGGGACAGGGAGGAGGGGACAGGGTCACACGTCAGTGGGAAGGGGGCATGGCGACATGGGGACACACAGCCCCAGGGATGCCCCAGCTCCGTGGGGACTCGGGAAGGGGACAAACCCAGCCACAGGGAACATGTCAGTGGGGAGGGGACGGGGGGACACCAGGACACAGCCCCAGGGCAGCCCCAGCGCTGTGGGGACCTGGGAGGGAGGCAAGCCCAGCCACAGGGACACACCTCAGCGGGGACGGGATGCGGGGACACGGGGACACAGCCCCAGGGATGACCCAGAGCTGTGGGGACTGGGAGGGGGCGGCAAACCCGGCCAAGCCCAGCTGAGCTGTGGCACCAGGGTGGGGGGACACTCTGGAGCCCCGCTGGGGCTGGGGGCAACGCGGGACAGCCCAGCCTGTGTGGCCTGGGGACAGCAGGGAGCCCGTGTCCCCCGCGGGCACACGGACCCTTGTATCGCTCCGTCTCCCCCGTCGGCTTCGGCTCAGGGATGGGGTCGTAGACGCTGCAGTCCTTCCCCGTCCACTCCGCCCGGCAGATGCACTTCCCCTCGTTGCTGCAAACCTGGGAGAGGAAACGGCGTCACCCCCCCCCCGACCGCGACACTGCCCGGGTGTCCCCCCGTCCCCGCCGCGCCCCTCACCCCGTGGTCGAAGCAGATCTTCCCGTCCCAGCTGCCGGGGCAGGAGCTGAAGTTAAAGGCGCTGGCTGGAAGGCATTTGCGGTCGAGACAGAGCATTCCGGGCCCGCAGGGCGTCCCGTCCTCCACGTAGCTCAGGTCCGAGCCATCCACCAGCTGCACGTGGCCGCCCCTGCGCCAGGACAGCCGCAGCGGGTGACACCCGACCCCTGGGGCCTGGGGCCAGGCCGCTGCCCGCGGCGGCACCGGTACCTGCAGTCCACGTAGCGGTTCTGGTGGTAGAAGGTGGTGGTGGCGATCTCCCCGCTGAGCTCCCCCAGCCGCGGCGACCCCGAGATGTTGGCGCAGAGGAGGAAGCCGCAGAGGACGTCCCTTCAAGGCAGCGGCGGTGTCACCAGGATGGCGGGTGGCACCGGGAGGGGCCGCGGGGACAGGGGTCACTCACTGCTTGTTGCACTGCAGCCAGCCCAGGCCCTCGCGCCCGCAGTTCCCCCGCTCCGTCCCCTCCACGTTCAGCTTCTCGTAGCAGAAGCGCTCGGCCGAGCCTGGCAGAGAGCGAGTGTCACCCGCCCGTCACCCCCTGCGTCCCCCCGCCCCAGGACAACACTCACTGCGGCCCCACAGCGCGGTGCACTGGCGGTCCCGAGTCTTGCAGCGGCCGCCGTAGCATCGTCCCTGCGGGAGGGGAGAGGAGTCAGGGCCGGAGGAGGCTCAGGGGTCCTGGAGGAGGCTCAGGGGTCCTGGAGGAGGCTCAGGGGTCCTGGAGGAGGCTCAGGGGCTGCAGAGGGCTCAGGGGACTGGGGAGGGCTGATGAGGCTGGAGAGGCGCTCACACAGGCGTGCTGCAGGGAGGTGCTGCAGGGACTGTGAGCCCCCCACACATCCCCCCATGCCTGCTCCCAGGATCACTCACTCCCCCAGCTCATGTGGTGCAGGGATCAGAAGCCACATGAGTGCACAGGCACGGGACAGCAGTGGGGGCTCAGGGCCCCCTGCTCACCCCACACCCACACCCACGTGCGTGTGCGTGGCTCAGCCGTGGCTGCGATTGCTGACAAAAAGTCACAAACTGGTTCTGGTTGGAAGGGGCCTTAAAGCCCATCCAGCTCCATCCCCTGCCATGTGCAGGGACACCTCCCACAGACCAGGCTGCTCCAAGCCCTGTGCAGCGGGGCCTTGGGCAGTCCCAAGTGCACTTCCAACATGCACAAGCCCCGACGCTGGAGCCTGTGGGGGTGTGCCCAGCCCCAGGGCCGTGTCCCACCAGGATGGGCTGAACTCACCTGGTCGTTCTCACAGAAGTATCCATCCAGCTTGTGGAGGTTGGGGGGACACTGTGGGGACACGGAGGAGAGGTTGGGTGATGCCACGAGGCTCCACGATGTGTCCCAGCGTGTCCCCCCGGCCGAGCTCACCTGGCTGGAGTCCCCGGTGCAGGTCTCGGGGATGTCACACTCGTTCACAGCCTCCCGGCAGGACACACCCCGTGGCTCGTACTGCCCGGGGCACAAACCCAGCTCATCAGGAATGGGACAGGAACCCCCTGGATCCACATCTGGACCCTGCCCGCCCCCCCCCCCCGAGCCCCCCGGATGCTCCCAGACCCGCACCTTGCAGCCCTTGCAGCAGAGCCCATCGCTGCACATGGCGTCGTGGGTCAGGGTGCACTTCTTGCAGCAGTTTCCCCCGCTCCTCGCACACTCCTGCCGGGACAGCAGCCGGAATCAGCGCCCTGGCAGCCCCCCAGGGCGGGGGAGCAGCCCCTGACCCTGCTCACCGCCAGCGAGCCGCAGTCGCACTCCTCGCCTGCCTCCACGAAGCCATTGCCGCACTCCGGGGGGTCCAGGAGCTGCCGGGACCCGGGGGGGGACATGACACACACAGCAGAGCTTCTGGGGACCCCAGAGCCAGCTGCGGCCATGAGCCCCCCGAAAAGGGCATCACACCCCGGGGAACGGCAGCACCCCCAAACTGCGGCCATGCACCTCGGCCTGGCAGGGGCTGGGGACACCGCGAGTCCCGAGGGACCCCGGGAGCCACCCCCAGAGCATCGCTCCCCACTGGGCCCCCCAGAGGACCCGGGGGGGCCCCGTTACCTTCAGAGGTTTGTTGAAGAGGCAGCTGCCGCCGCCGTCCTGCAGGAACTGGTTGTACTCATCGATGCTGCAGCGGGAGAACTTCCGCGGGAGGTAGTACCTGTGGGATGGCGGTCACTGTCACACTGTCACACCCTCCCGTGCCCGGGGGCACTGCCAGGCACCCGAACCCGGGCACGACTCTTCGACGGTCCCGCCGGCAGCGGTGACACGAGGGGTGGCAGGGGATGTGGCAGTGCCACCCCGAGCGGGCACCCACCCTGTGTCCTCCATGATACAGCCCAGCCACGCGTCCGGACAGCGGCAGTCCCCTGGGAGGAGAGCAGAGGGCTGGGGGCGCTGACCGTCCCGCCGCCAGCCTGGTGGCACCGCGGCGTGTCCCCAGCGTCCCCAGGGCCCCGCGGGGGGTGCGCACCTGCGGCCGTGCGGTGCTTGTTCCACATCATGCCCACGTTCTGCCCCAGGGTCTGTGCCAGCGTCACCGCCATGGCCGCCACGTTGCCGTACTGCGCGGGGGCCACGCGGTGTCACCGCGGGGACCCCCGGCCCCGGCCCCGGCCCCCCCTCGCGGGGGTCTCCCCGCACCCACCTCGTTGACGCCGCCGGCGCGGGCAGGGGAGCAGATGCCCCCGACAAAGGCGGTGCCGCTGCGGCTGCTCTGAAACGTCCGACCCCTGCGAGGAAGAGGATGGTGGGGAGGGACGGCGGACGGGGTCCCCGGCCCCGGGGGGGGATTCGTGGCCGCAGCGCTCACGAGAAGAGGTGGACGGTGTCACTGTGCTCTGCCAGCCCCTCGCGCCGGTACTTCACAAACTCGTTCAGGGTCTCCAGGGAGTCTTGCCCCATTCGGATCCGGTCCTCGGCCGCCCACGTCTCCATGGCCACCAGCACGATGCGGGTGTTGAGCTGCTCCTTGTAGATCTGGGGGGACAAAGGGACGGTGCTGGGGACGCGGCCCCTCCCAGGGACAAACCCAGCAGCTGCTGGGGATAAACCCCTGTGGACAGCTTCAGGAGCTGGGCACACACATCGTCACCAGGGACAATCCCCCAGGGACAAAGCTCCTGAGGACAAACCCGCCAGGTGCCAAAGGAAAAAAACATGAGTGGGACAAACTCCCTGGGGCCCGACTCTCAAGGGACCAACCCAGCAGGTGCTGAGGACCAGCCCCCGGGGACAAACCCACCGGGAAGGGGGGTAGATAAACCCTCTCTCCAGGAATAAGCCCAGAGGGGACAAATCCCTTGGGAATGAAGGGGAATGAAGCCCTCAAGGGACAAATCCATCAAATGCTGGGGATTAACCCTCCCAGGGACAAACTCCTTCCAGGGACCCCCCTCACCATGTCAGCCAGGTTGACCACGGACTTGGCGAAGTTGCTGGTGAGAACTACGGACTTGCGAAGCTGCAGGAACTGGGGGCACACCAGGGGCCAGGTGGGACTGGGGGGGGCCGGGCCGACCCCGCGCCGCCCCTCCCAGCCGCGGGAACCCCCCGGCTCACCAGCTGATGGTCGTTCACCACGGCCAGCTCGATGTACTTGGTCTCGCTGTGCACCGTGTGCTGGGCTCGGCGGACCTGCAGAGGGAACCCGCGGCTGAGCTGGCACCGGCACCGGCACCGGCTGGGGCTCCTGAGCCCTCCAGGGATGTTTGGGATACAGGAGCAGGGAGAGCCGCTGGGTGGTCCTGGGATGCAGCCCCAGCAGTGTTCTAATGGGAGCCCCGGACCAGGAGCCCAGGCAGGAGCAGCACCCTGCAAACACCACCCTGCACCCACGGAGGGGCCTGGCTGTGCCCGCAGCCAACAGACAGAAATCAGCCAGGGTCAGGCACACTTGTCCCCTGCCCATGTCCTCTGACCTGTGCACCCCACTGTCGCCACCAACCTGCCGCCGCCGCCGCAGCTTTGGGATCCCTCCCGGGACACGCTGGCTCAGGGCAGGGAAGAGGCAGCCTGGAGGGAAGGGACAGAGGTGGTGGGACACCAGGACACGGGGCCGCTGAGGCCACCGCCACAAATCCTCAGCTCTGTGAGAGGGCTCACCCAGTCGGGGGCAGCTGGGGACACGCTGGATGATGTGTGGTCGAAGGCCCTGCCATGGGGAGAGCTGTGTCACGGCCACGCGTGGAGGGGAGGACTGGCACGTCCCCGTGTCCCCGTGGCTGTCCCCAAGCCACAGGCAGACCCGTGGAGCTGCCTTGGGGTACTCGGGCAGGCACACGGCAGCGCCACCGCTCACCTGCCCGTGCTCGGCGCCCGCCTGGGGCTCGATCAGGTACGTGGCTCGGCCGTCCGAGAAGACTCCGCTGCAAACAGAGGTGATCGTGTCGGGGTGCAGAGGGGTGCAGCCCCCGCCCCCCTCTCGGCAGTGGCGGTACTCACTGCAGGCCCTGGCAGCTGGAGAGAGCGGCGAAGGAGCGGGGCTGCCCCCGGATCCGGCCCTGGTAGTAGCAGTGCTCCCCCGCGCCCTGCGGAGCGGGGACGGGCGCTGAGCGTCGGGTCCCGCCCTGCCCCGCAGCCCCAGGGGCCGCACCCAGCCTGGGGGCTCTGGGCTTCACTGCCAGGCACCCGCAGGGTGTGTCTGGTGCCCACAGCACCCAGGGATCCCCCGCTCGAGGAGCACCCCCGGCAGCATGGCAGCACCTCACCAGGCAGGGACTGGGCACCCAGGGGCACCCAGGGCACCCAGGGGCACCCAAGGGCACCCAAGGGCACCCAGGGGCATGCGGGTGGGGGGGATCCTGAGCTCCTGGGGACCATTCCTGGGCTTTTGTGGGATTTATGAACTGGCCACCACAACCTCTGCAGTGGCACAGCCTGGCATAGCATGGCATGGCGCAGTTGGACACAGCATGGTGTAGTTTGGCACAGCACAGCAGAGCGTGGATTGGCACAGCGTGGATTGGCACAGCGTGGATTGGCACAGCGTGGCACACATCTTACCGTGCTGTGGCTGCCGTTGCTGCCCGCGCTGACGTGCCGCTCCACGTAGTGGGAGGCGAGGAGGTGGCTGCCGGGAGCAGGTGGGGGTGAGAGGCCGTGGGGTGGGGAGGAAGAGGAGGAAGAGGAGGAAGAGGGAGATGAGCGCAGCCATCCACGTGCAGGGCACCAGCCCGGTGTGGGAGACCACCCAGCATCCATGTACAAGGAATCACCCCAGCATGACACCCCCCCCCCCCCCCCCCCCCCCAGTTTGGGAGGGCGCTGGCATCCCATGGGTCCCTCTCCCCTCTGCTCCATCCCCCGGCTCAGCCCCCGCTGCTGGCATGGCTCTGCACAACCCCCTCATCCCCGAGCACCCCCAGCTCCTCCCCTCCTCCCGGGGGGCACCGGCAGCCACGACCCCCGGGCACTCACTGGTTCAGCCGGAGATCGAGGGTGAAGGCTGAGCCGAAGGCACGCACCATGAAGCTCACCTGCGCCAGGTGCAGCCCCTGCAGGACAGCCAGAGCCGTCAGACCCCACAAAAAATTCATTACTAAAATAATAATTAAAACCTCAACTCAAATACACAGCCTGTGAAGATGCACTGTTATTGGGTTTTTTTAACCGAAACATTCAGCATAAAGGAAAACCATTTTTTTGTTTCAAACCCATCACCCCTGGAGCCCTGGGATGGCACCTGCGCCCCATCGCCCCCTCCGCGGGCGCCGTGCTGGGGTGGGGCTGCCGGAGCTGGGCCCAGCCCGAGCCGCCGCTTCTCCCGCCCTGCGGCGCCGCCGCTCCTGACCTAATTCCTGCCGCCGGCAGCGGGAGCCGAGCGCTGCGGCGCGGCCTCAGACCCGGCAAACTCGGCGCACGGGTGAGAGCCCGGCACCGGCTGCGGGTCCCCCCGGTGCTTCACACCGGGACACGGCAGAAAAGCCAAACCCGTCCAGGCGTGCCCGGTCCCCTTGCTGGGAACCCGGCGCAGCTCGGGATGAGGACGCGCGGATGAGGAGCCGTCTGTCATCGCAGGGAGGGGATGTCCCGGGCCCCGACCGCATCCCCGAGAGGGCTCTGCCGCCGGGCCCCAGCCCTGAATCCCCCAGGATCGCCGCTGCTCCCTCCCGCCGCGACACCCTGGCTTAACACCTCCCTGGCCCCCCGCCAGCGCGGCGCTTCCCGGCGTCCGGCGGTTTCACTCGACGCCGGGTGTAAATCACCTCTGCGGCGAGAGCAGCTCCTCATCTCGCCTTTATCCGGCGCGGAGCGGGGATCGATGGGCGCCGGCCCCGGCGGCTGCCAACACCGCAACTCCCCCGTGCCGGATGGGGCGCGTGTGCCGCTCCCCGGAGCGCCGGCGATGGGGGAAGGTCACTGCCCGGTGCCCGAGCCTGGGGGGCTCCGAGGAGCAGCAGGGGCTGGGACATGGGGGGCCGCTCCCCAGAGCCTGAATCCGTCCCTGCCGGACGCACGAGTCTGTTTCCCTGGGAGCTTTGCTCGCCACCTGCCCGCTCCCGTTTCATCTCTCCCTGCACTCGCGCGCCACTGGCTCCCAGATTTAACGGGATTTGCGGCACAATGTGTCCCTGTGGGGATGGCGGCAGCGGGATGGCCCCCGGGGGGACGAGAGCTCCAGTTCGGGGTGCCGGCACCCACGCACACGCCGGGGTGTGGCTGGGCCAGTGACGGCGGCTGCCTGGGGACCCGGATCTGCCACCCGGCAGGGACCCCGGACAGGAGCGGGCTGGGGGCTGTCGTTCACTTACGGGTCCTCCGCCTCCTCCTCCTCCTCCTCCGGGCTCATGCCTGACCCTGGTGTCCAGCTGATGCTTTGGGACTTCTCCGCCCGAGCTCTGCCCCACCAGCCTGCTGGGGTGGGTGATTTGGGAGACCACCCGCCCCTCCTGCCATGCGGCCCGCGGGAGCCTCCGCGGCGGCACTCCGGCCTGCGTGGCAGCACCTGCGGGAGAGGGGACAGGGTCACAGGAGAGGGGACAGGGTCGCAGGAGAGGGGACAGGGTCACAGGAGAGGGGACAGGGTCACAGCTACCCTGGGAGGGCTTTGGGGACGGGGGCCTGGGGAGGAGAAGGAATGGAGACACAGGGGCCTGGGAACAAGGGGAAGTGGAGGGCTGGGGACGAGGACAGGAGATGAGAACACGCAGGGGTGGGAACAGGAGGGGACAGAGCTGGTGAACGTGCTGAGGGGGTGGCCCAGGGGTGGCACTGCATCCAGAAGGGGACACTCATGTCCTGGATGGGATGCCCAGGGAACATGGAGGGTGGGTGCAGGGATTGTCCCAGGGTGTACAGCTGGGGAACATCCAGGTAGGCTGGTGTGCCCAGGAGGGGACACCCAGGGAACACGGGCTGGGAGGAGTGCCCAGAGCTGCGTGGGGAAGCTCAGGCGGTCTCAGATACAGTGGCATGTCCTGGAGGGGACACACAAGGGACATGGATAAAGTGATGTATCCCGGGGGGAGCATGCAGGGGAGAGGGGCTCAGAAATGCCATCACACCCGAAGGAAAGGTTGGGAGGGTGGTTAGCACATCCTGGAGGGGACAAGCAGGAAAAAGGGGGGGGCTGGAATGGGGACACATCTCAGAGGGGACACCCGGGGGACAGAGAGGGCCGGGATGGGGACACCACCGAATGGGAGATGGAAGACTGGTATGGGGACACCCCCCTAGAGGGGACAACGAGGGGACAGCAGGACTGGTGTGGGGAGACCTTTGGAGGTGACAGCCAAGGGACACTGGGGGGGGTGACCGCTATGGGGACACATGCCAAGGGGACGTGGAGGGCTGCTATGAGGACAACGGTGGGGCATGCAGGGAAAGGGGGAGCCGAGATGGGGACGCATCCTGAAGGGGACAAGGGGGGCTGCTATGCGGCCACCTCCGGAGAGGGAACACGGCGGGGGCCGCTGCGGGGAGAGCGCGGTGGAGGGTGCGGGGCCGGGACCGG
>VZUI01056633.1:0-11328 GCA_013401135.1 Cettia cetti | reverse complement strand
TGAGGATGAGGATGAGGATGAGGATGAGGATGAGGATGAGGATGAGGATGAGGAGCAAATGGGACAGGAAGGGAGGCTGACAGCAGAGGGATGGACAATGATGAGGCCAGGGTTGGGGGCGAGTGGGACAAGGTTGAAAGGGGAGCAGAATAGGGGCAGGGGTGAAGGGGAAATGGGACAGGGGTGAAGGGACAGAGACAGGAGAATGATGGTGCCAGGGATGAGGACACAGGGTGCAGGGATAGATGGGACAGGGGATGGGGACAGATGGCAAGGGGACAGGGCAGAAACGTGTCAGCAAACAGCAGCACTGCCCCTGCTCGCTGCCTGCCAGGGCCAGGGCCAAAATCTCCCCTGCTGATGCTGGGCATGGGCTCTGGCAGTGGGGGCTGCACTGCCCCCTCCCCAGCTGGGGAACAAATCCAGCAGCTCTGCCCAGCTCCAGGAGAGCCAGGAATAACTGGGGGTGGGACACGGAGCAGCCTGACCCCGCAGCAGTGGGGGGTCATGCAGGTCCCCAGGGTGGCAGTGGGACACCATGAGACCATCCCAGGAGGGCTGCCAAGGCTGTGTGCTGGGAGACACACCCAGTCTCTGGAGCACACCTCCAAAATTCCCAACCCCAAATTCCCCCAGCCCAGCCGCTGCCACCCAAGTGGGTTACAGAGCTGGCAGTGCCTTGTCACCTCCCCCGTGCAGGGTGCTGGGTGTCTCCTGGTGGAGGGGACCCAAATCCAGCCAGATGCTGTCTCAGGAGCCCCAGACCTTGGTGACATCCCTGATTTTGGGGAGGGGGCTGGATGGGGGACCCCAGCTCCTGCAGGTGCTATGCTGGGACACCCCCCCCCATTCTGGCAGGCTGGGGTCGGACTGGTGCAACCCCCCCGGCCCTGCTGGTGCTGGAAAGCAGAGCTGGTGTTTTTTGGGAGCCTCCTCGAGCGCGGGTCGGAGTCAGCCGCTGCTGCAGGGGCACAGGCTCTGCCGTGTCCAGCCATGCCCCGGGGACACCGCAGCCCCTCGCTCCCGGCTGGGGCGCCCCCCCCGGTTACAGCAGCCCCGAGCGGCAGGCCGGGGGTCCCGCGGGCAGCACGTACCCTCGGCCGGCCCCGCTGCCCCTCAGCTGCGCTCTGCCGTGTTAATTTTTAACCCCAGCTGTCTCCCGCATGGCGGAGCCTGGGCGCGCACCGGGGACACGCCGCAGCCACGCGGGGACCGGCCACCCCTCCCTGGAAAGGGGGGAGACACGAGCCCCCGCGGCCCTCGGGGTCACTGGATGGTTCGTGTCCCTCGTGGGAGCCCAGCGTGGGTTCCGGGGTGCCCGAGGAGGGGGCGCGGCTGCGGGGCAGGGTGAGGCCCCGGCCTTTGCGGCCGGGGGGGTCGGGGATGTCCCCGTGGCCCCTGTGCAAACGGCGGCGCTGCTGCCCGGGAATGTCCTGGCAGGGGGACCCGGGCCTCAAAGCAAACAGACGCTCGGCGCAGGGCAGGAAGCCGCCTCCGCTCTGCCCTCTCCCACCCGGCACGGCGGGGCGAGGGGAGCGCGCTGCGCGCAGCCCCGGGCAGGGCAAGCATCCCCCGGCCTGCGGGAGGGGAGCACGGCCAGACCCCCACCCAAACCGGCCCTCCTGGGGGCTGAGGAGCTGCTGACATCGTGCCAAGGCCAGCCGGGTGTCCCAGCCTGTCCAGGGGGAGGGAGAGCGGGCACAGGGGTCTGTGCCCAAGGGGGCTGGAGCCAGAGTCCCGCCTACGTGCCAGGCAGCAGGAGAACCACGAGGACACTCGAGCTGCAGCGTTTCCACCTCCGGGGACCCTGGCAGGCGTTGGGAATTTTTTTTTTTTTTTTTTTTTTTTTTTTTTTTTTTTTTTTTTAGCCGGGGATTCGCCTGGAATTCAGACGCCCACGTGGTCCAAAATAGCCTGGCTCCAACATCCGGAGCGCCCTGCAAAAGCCATCTGCCTGCGCAGGCAGGGCGGGCAGCCGCGGGCTGGGGCACGGCGGCACACCCCCATCCCCTTCCTTCCCTTCCCTGGGGGTCGCCGAGGCCTTGCCCGAGCCCTTCCGAGGACAGAGGGACCGGCAAGTGCTGCGGTGCATGGCCAGGCAGGGGACGCTGGTGCTGGGTCACATAAACACCGGGGCTTTCCCAGTGCCTGCAGATTTTTGGCTCGGCCCGAGCTGCTGCTCAGCAGCCGGCTCTGGGAAGACACCAGTGACATGAAAACATTCTCAGGCCAGAGAATGCTGCCCTTCAGATGGGAGCTGAACCGCAGAGCAAGCCAGGCTCCAGGGGGGAATTATTCCTACTCCAGCCATGTCCTCCCACACCTCATCCCCTGGCCAGCCCTGTGGTGTCATCTCAAATGGATCCCCAGCCCCTGGCGGGACAGGATCCTTCAGCCCCGGCGCCTGGGATGGGAGGACACCTGCCCAACGTGTCCTTCCTCCTCATGAGCCCTCACCACCAGGACAGCAGAGCCAGATGGGGCTTTCCAAACCTCTCCTGCCTGTCCACACAAACAAGGAGACAGAAAGGTCAGAACAACCCTGATTTTAAAAGCAGACGTGCCAGTTACATGATTTCCACTGGAAATATCAAAGTTACTTATGGCAAGAGCTAATTTGGGCACACTTGAGCCAGGAGCCCTGGAGAAATGATGGTGAAACCCCTGCTGGCCACTGTGGCAGCCAGGCCATTGCCTCCTGCCCAGCACCCCACCCCCATGCTGCTGCACCCAGGTGTTGCACACACAGCCTCAGCAGGCAGCAGCGATTTGGTATCCTGAGGATGGTGGTGAGAGCCACCTGAGCATGCCTGTGTTTTCTGGAGGGCCATGGAGGAGCCTGGAATGTGTGGTGTAAAATCTGCCTTACTGGGGCCAGCAGCCAGCAGTGCGTGTGGGCACAGGGGAGGAGGTGACACCGTGTCCCCTCCCATGGCCAGGAGGCCTCTGAGAAGCAGCAGGGGCTTGGTCCCTCCCCTGTGAGACCCCCCCGGACGCATTTCCCTCCATTCCACATCCCCTCTTCCCATCAACCCTGCTGCAGCTGAGCCTTGACCAAGGCATTGTGGAGGAGAACCACGTTCACCATGTCCTGCAGAGAGGACTTTGCCATTGGAATAGGCTGCCCAGGGAAGGGGTGGAGTTGCCACCCCTGGAAGTGTTCAAAGACACGTGGATGTGGCACCTGGGGACACGGTAAACAGGAGGTGTTGGGTTAATGGTAGGACTTGGTGTCCTTGGAGAGCTTTTCCAGCCTGCGTGGTTCTGTGATTCTGTGACTCTCAAAGGCTGCCTTCTCTGTCTGGGCTGTCTCCTTTGCCCAGCCCCACCACCCTGAGAAGAAATCACCCCCTGGCTTCCACAGGCTGGAGCAGAGCCCAGAACCCAGCCCCTTCCCCTCTGCCCATTACAGACATCAGCACAACAGGTGATGGATGCTCTGGAAGGGGCTGACAGACTCTGCAGGGTAAGAACCTGTCCCTCCTTGGTCACCCCAACACCATCCACCCTGTCAGCCCTGCTTGGATCTGAGGCCTCTAATGGATTGTGATGTGTCAAAAGGACCAGTTCTGTCCCCACCACTCTTCCTCCTGATGGGAAGTTTTGGAGCTGAGCAACAACTGGATGTGTCTGACATCACATCTGTAACCACCTAAAACCTCCAAGATCTCTCTCCTCACTTTATCTCCAAGGGACTCTTCAACACCAGGGTTCAGCTGCAAGGGCAGCACCCAGTTCTTGGGTGAGCTGAGGTGTGCAAGGTTCCCATCTTCTGGGAGACAGCCTGTGCAGCCAGCTGGAGAGCAGGAGCACAGGGCTGCCCTCACCCACTGCTCCTGCCACCAGAGAAGCCTCCTCTTCCCCAGGAATCCCTCCGGGACCCGGCTGGGGACGAGCCAGCAGCCCTTCCCCCTGCCCTATCCTTGGCTGAAAGCTCCCCTGCACTCCCCACGCTCTGGGGACACTTCCAGAGCCCCCCAGGGACGCCTGGCATCCAAAGAACTGCTCTGTGGAGAAGAGCTAGGCCTGAAGCTCTGACGTGCAGCTCCATTCCTTCCGGGGCAAACACGAGCGAAGAAATCACGGCAGAGAGCCAGCCTGGAGTTGGATGGGAACAGACCACCATCTCCTTACCTAGGAAGACCAACTGGACTTGTCAAGAGGAAAGAAATTCATCTACATCTCACACATATGGTCTCATCCTAATGGATATGTATGAGCATAAGGGAAGAAGAATAACCTTCTGGTTAGGCTAAGGGCTTGGCAGTTGAGATTTCGCGATGCTATTCTCAGCGCTGTCCACACCTTGCTCCAAAGCCTTGGAAAACTCTTTATCCATCCTCAGGCCTCACGTTTCCATCTGGAAACAGGGCCCATACCTATTTTGTGCTCGTTGCAAAGGAGAGAGGAGGGACGCTTGGGATGCAGCTCCCTCCTCCAGCCGCTCTTGTTGTGAGTTAAGGAGAGCAGGCAGGAGAGACGGGAAGAATGGAGAGCCACGAGGCATCTCTGGGAAAGCTCCAGCGCTGCTTAAGGCTGCCTAGAAAACTCAAACTTCAGTGGAAAGAGGGAAAATGGTCTTTTCCCAGCACTCTGGGGCAGCACAGCTCATCCCCTCGGGTAACCAGAGCAAACTGGGGTGATCAGAGCACATTTCCATCCCCGTGACCCAGCCCAGGCACCTCCTGGGCTCCACATCTTCCAGGAGGGATCAGGGATGTGCAGTGCCCGAGCTGGAGGGGCTGCCCAGAAGGCCCAGCCAGGCAGGGGTCAATGGCCCGTGGTGGGAAGATGTTCCTTGTCCTCCCTGCCCGGGGAGGATGGTGCCCAGCACTGGGAATGGCAGCAGCCTTGCCTGAGGGGCTGCAGGGGATGAGGTGCTCCATGGAAGGTGTCCTAGGAGCCTTGAGGTGCTCCAGGAGATGAGGTGCCCTAGGTGACCCCAGGTGCTCCAGGTGTGCTGAGATGCTCCACAGGACGAGGTTCTCCAAACGCCCAGAAGTTCCCCAGAGGCTGAGAGGCTTCAGGGGCTCACAGCCCTTGGCTGGGCTGGAAGTGGGAGGTGTCACCACCTTTCCAGAGGTGGAAAAGGTGTGTCCCCACCAATTCCCCACTGCTGGAAACCTCAGAGTCTAGCTGTGCCCACGCTGGACAGAATCACCCCCCTCCAGCCCAGCATGGGGGTCCCCCCATAGCCCCAGTTTTCCAAACCCAGGGATTGCCACAGATCCGTGGGTGAACCAAGGATGTCCCTGTCTCTCCTGCCTCCCCCAGCTCCCCTGCTCCAGCGCTGGCTGGGACCCTGTTCCCTGGATGGATGCCAGCACGGGTTCCCTCCTCCATCTCCTCCTCCTCCCTCAGGGCATTTCTGCAGGAGCCCCAGCCCTGCAAGGAGAACACAGAGCAGCCAGAGCAGCTGTAAATCCTTCCCTGCAGCCCAGGGCTCTGCCAAGCTCTCCCTTCCACCCAAATTTATGGAAAAGCAGGTCCCTGCCAGCGACGCACAGCACCATTGTGAGGAGGAACAGGCAGTGCTCGCCAGCTGCAGCAAGGGCTCCTGCAGCCTTTCTCTTCCTCTTCCTCAGCCTGTCACCCTCGGCGGCCTGGGGACAGGCACATCCCTGCACAGACAAAGCAGCCCCAGCACAGTTTGCCTCCCCCCCGTCACTCTCCCCCACCCGAGCCCCCCGGGAGCAGCCCAGACCTGGGCAGAGGCGTGAGACCCTCTCTGGGCAGGCAGAGCCCAGCAGCCCCGTGTGCCTCCCCTTGCCCTTGTGCTGCCAGGGGCTGCCAGGGGCTGAGCCCAGCCGCAGCTGGGAGAGGGTGAAGGGCTCAGGGAGGGGGACAAGAGCCAGAAGCTGAGCATCACTGGAGATTTTTTCCTAGTAGCAAAGGTCAGCCATGTGCCAGCCCCTTCCTCTGCTGCCACGGCAGAGGTAGTGCTGATGGTAGACCCGAGTATTTGCATTTCCTGATGGCTGCGTGCTGAAATTTGCAGTTTTAATGGTGCATTAGTGCTGGCGCCTGCATTTCATTACTTCTGAGAGCGAGAAAAGGCACAGAGTAAAATAGAAATTCTCCTCAATTCGGCCAGGCCAGCCTGGCCACCGAGAGCTGGCTCCTGCCAGCCACCCTTGCACACAGCTGTGAGCCAGGCCCAGCTGTGACACAGAAACCGCAGCAAAAAACTGGAATTTCTTTCCTTCACTTATCCCTAACCATGGGATGCCCCTTCTCAGGTACAGAGGTGATCAGAACCCAGCCACCAACCCAGCTGGGCTGCCCAGGATCCCCCCCCAAATACAGGGATGCTTTGGGGAGGTGACTTCGTGGCCATTTTCCTGTTTCATGTCCTGTCTGCACAGGTCAGGGAATTCAATCTACTTTTTGCCCAAATCAGACTTGGCTGCTGCTTCTTTACTGCATCCTGGACACAAATTTTCAGTCCTGAGCATAAAGCACTTGGAAACCTGGCCTGGAAGCCCAGGGAAGGGGGGAGCCAGAGGGAGCACACACGGTGTAAGCACCAGTGCTGGGAATGTCTGAAGGGAGGGATCAGGCAGGAGATGCTCATCATGGGTGAAAGCAAAGCTTGCTGCTGGCCACACTCCATGCCGTGGGCTTTTTGGGGTGAGTTTTGGGGTGTCCAGCACACCAATGACCAGCACCCTCTGTGACCCTCTTGTTCAGTTCTGATTTAGGGCCACTCATGACAAGAAAGACACTGAGGGGCTGGAGCATGTCCAGAGAAGGGAACAGAGCTGGGGAAAGCTCTGGAGCACAAGGTGAGGAGTAGCAGAAGGACGTGGGAGGCTCAGTCTGGAGAGAAGGAGGCTGAGGGGGACCTTCTCCCTGCCCACAGGTCCCTGACAGGAGTGTGCAGCCAGGTGGGGGTCAGGTTCTGCTCCCTGGCAAAGGGACAGGAGAAAATGGTCTCAAGTTGTGTTGGGGACAGTTTAGATTGGATATTAAAGAAAAATTCTTCCCAGAAGGGCTGGTCAGGCATTGGAACAGGCTGCCTGGAGAAGTGGTAGAATCACTGTCCCTGGAAATGGTCAAAAGCCATGTGGATGTGGCACTTGGGGACACAGATTAGTGGTGGCCTCGGCAGTGCTGGGTTAATGGTTGGACTCAGTGTCTTCGAGGGCTTTGCCAGCCTTGGTGATTCCATGATTCCCTGTGCTCAAGCCTGATGCAAGGGCACGTGGATGAAGTCAAATACCCCAGGGCACATGGAACACCCAGGCAGCATCATGGCATCTCCTGTGGCCTTCAGACCTGCAAACCTGTGTGTCCCCACCCTCTGTGCCCCTGAGGACCACCACTGGTGGGGTGAGGTGCCCCTCCATCCTCTCCTGTGTCTGAGGCCTGCAAAGGTCCCACCTGTCAGCAGGAGTGGGGGATCAGACTGACTGAGTGTGACTCCCCAATCCCCAAAACTCAGTCCCTTCCACAAGCTCTCCAGACCCTCCACCACCCAGTGTGAAAGTGACCCCATCAACTCTGTCCCCCAGGCCGGGAAGCCTTTCACCATCCCCATGGCTTTGGGGGTGGATCAGTGTGGGTGTGGGTCCCCTCTTGCATCCACCTGCACCACTGGGTGACTCTGCTGACACACGGCCTGGAATCCCTGCTTGCTTCTCCCAGCCTGGTTTCCATCTGCAGGGCCATGCTGCCCAGGCGGGCCGGCCCTGCCTTTCCTGGCCATAAAACCAAGAGGGCAGTGGAAATATTTCGGAAACACCTTTTACAGTTCTCTCAGCAGGGCTGCAGTTAACCCCTGAAGGGGCTGCCTGGCCATCAGGAAAAACAATTTCATTCTGGATGAATTATTTCACAGGAAAAGGCTGATTTTGGTGCCGTTTTTACCGCTGATGACTTCAGCATCGTCCCTTCGGACTCTGCCACCTTTTCCTGTTCCCGTGTTCTGCAATGACCTGGAGCTCTGGCATTCTCCACATCAAACGTTTTCCCTGGCTCCACGTTCAGCAGGTTCAGTTCCTGGGGTGTCTCTGCTGCACTGCCCTGCTTTGTGGGGCTGCTCCATCGCAGCTGCAGTTCGGGAGCGCTGCTGAAACCCAGCCCCTGCAGCCGCCCTCCGGCTGTTTCAAAGGCACCCACAGAGCATTAGGTCACCGGGACTGAAATAGCAGATCCCGGTCCGAATCAGGGTGATGAGCACATTTTCCCCGGCCTCTGCCCAGGCCCCAAGCATCCAAAAGCTTCTCCCGGCCCAGAGCCCTGTCACAGCTCCGGGGGAACACCCGTGGGTGCCAGTGCCACACGGCCCTGGGGCAGCTCGTGGAACCTCTCACCTTCAAGACCTCTCCTACCCCAGTTCAGAGCCCCTGAGAAGTCCAGTACCTGGCAAGGATGAGACCCTCCACAGCCTGCTGGGGACCTTCCCCTGGGGTCCAGGCACGGTGGGGCAGGAGGACACAATCCTCCAAAAGGAGGTTTGGGGTTCAGACAACCCTGAGATCCTTTTGCTCTGCACAGACCACACAGATGAAATCTGAGAGGGGTGAAGTTGATAAGCTCGGCCCATCAGAGCTCCTCGTGCTGACCTGCAGCATGTCCCAGCCCCCTGGGCCGCTCCTGGAGACGGCAGCGCCAGGACGTGACATTCCCTCTCTTTTATCTTCACACATGGGCAGTTCTCAACGAGCAGCAAAGGCCAGACTCTTTCACCACCTGGCACACAAGCTGGGGTAGGGAGAAAGCCAGGCTGAGAGTGCATGTGGCCCACAAGCATCCAGGAGAAGTCACACCTGGTGACCAGGAACCAGCTTGCGCCCACCAGCAAGGTCCCAGGAAGGGACAATCACTGACCAGAGGTGGAAGCCAGGTTCCTTCAAGCAATGCCTTGGCTGTGAGTGTGATTTATGGCTCCCAGCACAGCCAGGTCCTCATCCCAGGTGCTGCTTTGGCCACTCCTGGGCCGGTCTGGGGAGAGGCACAGAGACTGGCAGATGCTCCACAGAGTTCTCGCTGGAGACACCCACACCAGCTCATGGATCATCCCAAATATCCATCTCCAATGTGATCCTGAGGAGGACATCACTGAGCTACGGAATGGTTTGGGTAGGAAGAGACTTTAAAAGTCATCCAGTTCCACAGGCAAAGAACCTTCCACTGGAACAAGTTTGTGTTGGTTTTGCTCCCATCCAACCTGGCCTTGGCTACTTCCAGGATGGGGCAGCCACAGCTCCTCTGGGCACCCCATGCCGGGGCCTGCCCGCCCTCACAGGGAGGAATTTCTGCCTAATACTCATGCTAAAGCTCTCATCTTTTAGCTTAAAACTGTTCCCCCTTGTCCTTCCATCACCTCTGTCCCCTGCTCCCCCAGCCTGGACCATCTCCCCACGCTCCAGTTGGTGCCCTGGGATCCTTTCCACCAACAGCTCCCTCCTTCCTGAGGGCTCAGCATCCTCAACGGGCGCTTCAGAGGCAATCAAAATTTGCTATTTTTTGCCTCTGGGAGTATTCAGCAGCAATTCACAGAAGAGCCTGGGATTTGGGCCATCTGCATCCTGTCACACATGGCTTGACTGAGTCCCTAAATCATCCTGAGCCTCAGTTTCCCACCTTTATATAGAAGAGAGGCCATTCCTTGGGTTGTCCCACTCTGTATCCTGCCTCTGGAAACCCTCTGGGTCGGAAGCTGCCTCTTGGTGTGGGAACTGGCTGCATCCTGACTGCAGAAATGAAGCTGTTGGGTGTCCTGCTGCAGCTGAGGGATCTGCCTGCAGCTGGGATGCTCCTGCCCTCACACAGAGGGAGGCCTGGGCTCCCCTCATTCAATTTCTTGGCACAGCAATTTGCTTTCCCCTTTTAAAAGTGCAGGCTGTGGATTTCCAGTACCTGAGGGCTTGTCTGGACACTGGAAGGAGCTCAGTGAGGCCAGGAATGGAGTAAGTGGCCTCTGGAGCTCAGGGGGAAGGAGGAGAGGAGGTACCAGCCAGGCTGGGGTGCAGGGCTGGCAGGAGTCTGGAGGGACTTTGCAGAGTTGGGGTTATCCCCCAGCACCCCAGACACTCCTGGAACCAGGAGGGCTCCACAGGCACTGAGTGACTCCAGCCCTTGAAAAACCCAGCAGTGCCCATAAAAATGGCAGAGGATGTGAGGAGCTTCCATAGCCCTCACAAGTGCTGCCTCCAGTTGCATTTCCCTCCCTTTCCTCTCCAGTCTCACTGAAAATCTTCTCCACCTCCTTCTTGAACCCTTCCAGAGCCCACATGGAGCCCAGGGTCTCCAGGAGAGCCCTGCAGCAAGGGCAGGGGAGCTGATGGGTGCCCAGGGTTCGTGGGCTGAGGTGCCACTGCTCAGCTTCCCGAGGGACAGCAGACAGGCAGTGCCCAGGAAAGCAGCTCCAGCCCTTCCCCTGCCCCTCCACAGGGAGAGGGGAGGCGCTCGGGATGGCACCAGGGACCCCATCCCGGGAAGGTGCCCAAATGAACAGCGTGGTGTTTGCCCTCCGTGCCCAGGCTCACTGCTGGCTCCATGCTCAGGAGCCTGCTCCCGCTGGACATCGTTTCACCTCCCCCAAAATTCTGCCCCTCCCCACCTGGGAAAGGGCAAAGGTGTGAAATGCAGCTGCGGCAGAGGAAGGCGTGTCCTGGTGGGATGTGGCAGGGACGATGGAAATCCACCTGCCCTCTGTGCAGCTGGGAGCAAAGCAGGGAAGCAGCTCCTGAATTTGGGGAGCTCCAGATGTCCCTTCCCATCGCTGGTGGCCGGGGTGAGGCCCGCAGCCCCGCGGGGAGGCACCAGCAGGCTCCCATGGCAGGGGCCGCAGCAAAGCCGTCCCTCCCCGGGGCACCGGGGGCTGTCCCCACCACGGGGACACCCGGCAGCGGCAGAGGCCCCGTCCCCTGTGGAACGGGCGGGGTTGCCATGGAGATTTCCTCCCGAGCAGATGCTCTGGGCAGGTGCAAGAAGAGCTCTGCCCCCCTCGCCGTGCGGCACAGTGCCACCGGGTCCGCGGCCAGCCCCAGGGCCACCCTGTCACCCTGCCACACTGCCACCCTGTCACCCTGCCACGCTGCCACCACTGAGACACTGCCACCCTGCCACCCTACCACCCTGTCACCCCGCCACACTGCCACCACTGAGACACTGCCACCCTGCCACCCTGCCACCACTGAGACACTGCCACCCTGCCACC
Organism: Cettia cetti; assembly: GCA_013401135.1. NCBI lineage: Eukaryota > Metazoa > Chordata > Aves > Passeriformes > Sylviidae > Cettia > Cettia cetti. Next base: position 161 of record VZUI01056633.1, on the reverse strand, counting down.
ACTGAGACACTGCCACCACTGAGACACTGCCACCACTGAGACACTGCCACCCTGTCACCCTGTCACCCTGCCACACTGCCACCCTGCCACACTGCCACCCTGTCACCCTGCCACCCTGCCACACTGCCACCACTGCCACCACTGCCACCCTGCCACCACTG
>VZUI01056632.1:0-20560 GCA_013401135.1 Cettia cetti | reverse complement strand
CGCGCTCACCTCGCCGGCCGCGGCGGTCCCGGTGCGGGCGAGGGGCGGCCCCGCGGCGCGGCCGCAGGAACACGCTGTAGGCCGCGTAGAGGGAGAAGAGGCCGTACGCGACGATCAGGGCGGAGCAGAGCCGCCTGCGAGCGCTCCGCATCCCGCCCGGCGTGGGCGGAAGGCCCGGCGGGGGGCGCCGGGAGGCGGCGGCGGGAGCAGACTCCGCCCGCCGGCCGGCCTGCGCTGCGGCCGGCGCTGAGGAGGCTCGGAGCCGCCGGTGCCATGACCTGCCCCTGACCGCAGCCTCCCGGGCGCTGCCGGCACAGCTGTGCCGTGACGGGTAACCAGGTTGTAAACGGATAGGTGAACACACAGACAGGTTACGGGAATTTTATTATAATGGGGACAGCTTGGATAGATCAGGGTGACTCACGTTCCATAGAACGAAAGTCTATCCACGAGTCCTTAAGGCTGGGTGCTAGAGCTTCTGTAAAGCCTCTAGCAGCCTGTAGACAAATACCATGACCCTAATTGTAGCCAAAAGCACAATGACCTTCACCTACCCAAAGGAGAAAGAACAGTATAAATTGTAATGCACTGCACAACCGTACAGCCTCATCTGGGTCTGAGTGTGTTTTTTCTTGATCGAATTTTTACCCTTATGAACACTAAACCTTGCTCTAACCATGACCCAAAATTAATTCAAAGCACCACTGCTTCTTTCCAACTGAAATGTAACTATTTTTCTTAGAAGGCCTTCTGAAATAGGCTTACAAAACAGCCTACTGTCAAATCCTTAATCTAATTTGTTTATACACTTGCTGAACTGTAAGTCTAGCCTGATGACCCACGGTGGCGGCAATCACAGAATAGTTGGGGTGGGACGGGGCCTTCAAGGTCATTGAGTTCCAACCCCCTCCTGCTGCAGGCAGCAATACTTCCCACTAGACCAGGTTGCTCAAAGCCTTGGGTCACTTCCAAGGATGGGACATTCATGATTTCTCTGTCTTACCACACCCATAATGAACACTGCCCTATGTCACATGACTGCTGGCCCTGGTAAAAAGTTTTTCTCTCGTTTTCTTTTAAGCTCCTTTTATTTATTGAAACTCTACCCGTTAAAACCTTACATATAATGCAAATAATAGCTGTCAATATTACTGGTAATATGTTGTAAAATTGCAGGTCAATACACTTATCTTGTTAGGCATCATGGCCACTTTGCTTTAGCTATAGTGATTTATAATTTTAGGAAAGAAGTGCACCTCATAAATGCTTTCAAAATGAAGACTGAGTTTCTCTTGCCTTTCTAACTTAGTGCATCTGTGTGAATGCACAATGAAGTGGTGCAGCCACAAACTTTGAGATCAGCAATATGATATCTGTAGTGGTCAATATTAAAATAAGCTATTATCAGTTTTAACTTCAGTCTGTTTTCTAGACTATATCAGTAACTGTATCTGTGTGCTGCGTTGCTAAAATGTAAGGAAAAATCTTTGTACAAATACTTTAATTTACAGAATATGATAATGGAAGTACGATAAACATGGAACCAAAGGGAAATAGGACGGTAGTAGAAATTAATTACAAAGGGCAAAGAAGAACGAAAAATGTTTAATCATTTGGGAACACAGGCTGCCTATTGCACAACTTCAATGCTTTGGATGATAGTTAAAGTTCTCCTCACACAGTTTATCTCTTATGAAAATGATAGAAGAGACTTGAAAGGGTCAAGAAGGATTAATCTGAGAAGAGTTTAAATTATTGATCATCTCAAAAATAGTGTCTGAAAAGTCTGCGTTTGATTGTGTGCATTTCAATAAGAAGTGAAAAAATAAATGTGATTTGGAACAGCAGTGATTATTGCTGAGCAGGTCTTTCACAATACTGAGGATAATGTAGTCTTAGAGCAGAGAAAAAAGGTATACTAATCAAAGTGAGGTAAACAGGCAATATCAATCAAAGCCTTAGAACAGCTGTAGTAGATGGCAATGCTTGATCATTTGGAAAGAAATCCAAATCCAGAATTGAAAATCTGTGAGAAGGAAGAGCATATACTTTCGAGCATAGCATCTTAATCTTGTATTTCTTACCCTTACTAATTCATTGTACATTTTGCAAGCTGTATTGTTCATTTCAGGGCTAAACATGATGTGAAAAGCTGTACATAATGTAAAAAAAAGGATATTAATTTTATAAACATTTATATTCTTTTCCAGGCAGTTCAGGACAGACTCAAAACGTCTAGAAACTAGTGGGAATTAAGAATTTAATGTTAAGAATGTACTAAGAGGAACTGTGTGTATCTGTGAGGGGCTGGACTTAACAAAATGCCTAATGAATCGAGATCATGGAGCTTTGTTTAGGGACTATGGGAGTAAAACTTATGGAAACATCAAATTGGAAGAACAGCCTAACCATGGTATTCCCTGAAATCATGGAAGAATGTGCAGCAGATACCAAATTTAGGAAATGCCTGAATTTCGTGCGCAGTGCCTGTAGGGGCCTGCAAAGCCCAGCAAGTATTCCTTCCCAGCACGCTATAACAAATTTCTAATTCATTGTGGAAGACCAAAAGCCAAGTGTTATGTCACAAAAAGGGAGGAGAGATCAAAACAATCAGTGATGTCTTGGATCTCTGTCAAAGGCAAGATCATTGTATGCCTAGATGGCATTAAGAAGCAGACATGCCCTGCAGCATAGGAGAGGGTGAAAAGTCCAGCAGCTGCAGCTAATTAGATTTGGAAAAATCCTAAACCCAGATCTGATGAATCAGGAGGCTTAGATTCTTTCTTAGGTCTGACAGTTTGCTGTATGATCTTCTGGTAGATTATTTTGTCTCATGGGGCTCCAACTGACCCCTTGTAAAATGTACAAAACTAAGCTTTTTGGACTGTTGGGAATCCTAGCTGATATAAAATAATTGAAGTTTTCTTTGAATGAAAGTTACTCAATAAAGACAGAAAGAGCTCTAACAAACAAGGAGAGTCTATTTAATAACAAGCATTTTTGAGCAGTAAACAATTAAGCTGTACAAGTTCTTTTCAGTATAAGGAGTCATAAATTAGGAGACAGTTTAAAAATGTATCATGAGGTTCAATAACTGTTTAGAGACAGGAAAAAATAAACAAGAGCACAGACGTGCCAAGAACCTTCAACAAATGTCTATTCTGTTCAAGAATTCATTACAACAAATAAAAATTAACCTGGAGTTTCAAAATTAGGACTGAGGGCAGCTGAAGGCCTAAATCAAAATACATTCTGCTGTGCATCAGGTAGTTGGAGTAAGCAACTGAGAAAGCAAGTTTTTTTCTTATGAAAAGTATTCTTTTTCTGTACATAGTATGATAAAAGCAGAATTTCCTGATACATGTTCTTACTACTCAAGATTGCCTACAATAAATTATTCTTTGGTCTCTCTTTTTCCCAATGAAATTCTTGCAGATCTGCTTGTCTAACTTGGTCTCTGCTCATTGACTATTGGATTAGAATTGCAGATGTCACTGGGAAGTTTTAAAAAGCTGTATTGATCAACATGTGACATAGGCAGATCTGAGCAAGGTTTTAAAGCAGAATTAGGAAAGAAGGAAAGCACAAGTTAGACATCTAACTAGAACATGGAATGAAGATAGTTGTTGCCAGAATCCCTGCAGAAAGGTGTTGAGCTTCAGTTACTGCTCTGTTGGTCCTGGCCTTGTTAATTAAGAAGTTTGCTGGGTTTTCTTCTGCCACCTGTAGAGTGTTGTAGGCAGCCACTGCTACAATTTGTCTACAAAAGCCTCAATCTCCTCTTAAGGCTGTGTCTTACAAGGCTGAATGAAAGTGAGAAGTCTGCAGTGGGCAATTAAAGCTGGGAAGCTGGAGAGGCTTCTCTGCTCGCTGCAGATCACAGTGCCCATTCCTAGCCTTTGGCAGAGGTGCTCTGGATAAGTCTCTTGTGATGAGAGGTAGTAGTGTTTGGTGCTTGTTACTGCTTGATTAATAGATGTGCTCCTTTCTACTGGCTCTGGTTTGCAGGAGTGCACCCTGATATCATCCTTCTGGCAGAACAAGGCTCAGGTTGATTCCATTTTAACCTGCAACTAGTAACAGTGGCTGAACTGTCCCTTCAATAGGATATTGCTTGAGGCAGCAAGGTGATGGTAAGGACCTTCTGATGGTGGCAAAAAAGGGCAGTAAACTTTTTTTTTTTTTTTTTTTTTTTTTTTTTTTTTTTTTTTTGATACACAACAATCAATAAGAGTGTTCACCTGTGACCTTCTAAGTTCATAGTTTAAGGGAGGACAGTCTTCCTGAGGAGCTGATGCACTGCAGGAACATCAGAATAAAGTAATTTTTCAGCCTAATGAAGTGACAAAACGAACTGCCATCCTTAGTTCTGTATCGCTCTCACATTCAAGACATATCTGTCTGAAGATAACAAAGAGTAATCCTCCCACGTGTTATGTATAGAATGTCTCCAGGCTGAAGGCTTTACTAATAACTATTCCATTATAATCTATTCTGTCAAAGCATAAAGCCTCTTAGAACACTGTGCTTCTTCCTGAGACACAGAAAGAAAGGACTCATAGGTGCTGTCTCCTAGACTGTTTCACATCTTACACATTTTTTAATGTCTGTGTCAGGGCTGGGTTAGACTTTTCCAACAACCAAAATGGTTTTGATGTAAGCCATGCCTCACTAATCATACCAAATTATTCTTAACTGTGCTCCCTCATTCCCTGAACTGTCACATCTCCAGTATTTTTCTAAGTTGGTATACAGTAAAGGAAGGCAGTGAAGTCAGTTCCCTGATCCTTTAACATTTCTTTGGATGTTCCCAGATAAAAAAACTTTGTTGCTCATTTGCTATTTCAATAGGCTAAATACACCCCTTTAAAAACTATTGTTTTCACAATCTTTTACAATCTCATATACAAATCCAAGACAGATAAATGTGTTAAGCATTTATAAACCCAATATCATTACACTGGCCTTTTGCACAGATCTTCAATGTTTTCATGGTATATATGATTTCATTGTGGATGGATGAGATTATAGTATCTCCTCACCCCATTCTTACTGAGTAACATAAAGACATACTTATATGTCAAGTGTCATCTAGCAGATTCAAAGGGAAAGAATTTATTCTTACAGGAAGAACTGCGGTAGGTTTTATACTAGCAGGAATTTTGACTATATTTTAAAATAAAACTGTATTAGCATATCACACTGTGGTGTGAGTCATCTCAAGTTTCTGTGTCATGAGGAAGAAAGGCTCATTTAAATTCTGCAGTGCTAATTGAGGTGTTTACAGTTACAGCCATTTAATAATCACTTGACACTGAAATTCTTTAAAAATAATTTCTGGAAGGCAAGCAGCATAACTTCTCATGGAGGAATTCTGGAGCTGTTGTTTCTGGTTCTCTCTGGTCCAGGAGCAGCTCTACTTCTGCACTTGATCAGACCATTTTCTGTGATATTTGGGTATAGGCCTCATTTAAGTGGCAGTTATGTGGGTGATAAGAGAAGGAAGGCACTTGGCAAAGTGCAGCACTGAGTGACCTGTCTGAATAGTTCATGTGAGCTGCGGTTCATTTACTGCCTCTGCTCAGGGATTTATTGGTAGACAAAGCAGGTATGTGTGAAAGCTGTTCAGGCTCAAAGGTTTATAAAGGTTTATAGGCAGGGTATCATGGTGTTGGGTTTTTTGTGGTTTTTTTTTTTTTTTTTTTTTTTAATCTGTAGTGATAAAAGAGAGGAAAATGCTCTGAGATGAATCAAAAGAGGCTTCTGTTCTTCCTTAAGCATGGTATCTTCCCTCCTCCATGCCTCACTGGGCTAGCTAGCAAGAAGAGTATAATCACAGCTCTGTTTGGGTTTCATGTTAGTGGTCAGCCTGAAGGCACTTTAAGAGATTCCAGGTTACTTCCAACTGTGTAAGTCTTAAGAAGATACACAAAATCAGTTACTTACTGCTTCTTAGCTGAGAAGCAGCTAATTTCAGCAAAGATAATTTTTTGAAACACTAACATCTTTTTTTGTGATTGTGAGCATTTCTCTCAGCTATTTATACCAGAATTACCTAAGGAAATGCAGCTGTGCCCTTTTTCTTATGTATGCAGTCTCAATCAAATCCTTTGTGTCTATTTTATCTTCCTAATTTTTGTATTTTTTTCCTACTAGACATGGAAATAATGGAAGCCACAGGCTTTCTGAATATATCCCAGTAGGAAATGAGTTGTGACAACTCAAAAAAGAAGCTAATCATTAAAACTGTAGCAAGTAGTGTGATTTTATATTTAGAAGACACCTTTTTATTTTTGAGCGTATGATTTTTCCTCTTTAGCTCTTTCATCCCACTGAAAGGTTTTATTTACATGGCAAATTCTTTTAGAGTCTTAGGGCTGACAGTGGAAAACTATTAAAAATGCTTTCAGCTTCAGAACTTCTACTGTTCTGAAATTAATTTACTCTTATTTTTAGAGATTCATGTAATTCTCTCATTATTGGTCATTTACATGGCCTGCCATCTATTGTTGCTTCTGAAGTGGCTTATGTGGCCTTCAAGGCATTTGGCTATGTGCTGAACTGAGAAATTGTGTGAACTGTACTTTGAAAGCCTGCTTGCAACAAGGTAATTTATTGCATATTAGGATGGAATTTCAAGATATGTTATCTTTGCTTATCATCCTTTCAGATGTACTCTGCCACAAGGGAACAAATAAAGTGACTCCACCATTTATATTCCAAATTGCATCTATTTATTCAATCTCACAGTTCCCTAATGATTAAGTGAAGCTAATTAAATCAGAACAGAACGTTTCTCTTTTAATAAGGGAGCTCTGCCTTTCCATCAGGTGTGTATGCTCTAACAGGAGAATAAATCTATTCTCCCATGGAAACTATTTAGATGTCCTGGCATGATGAAGGTAGTGATTTTTTAACACTGCATCTTTTGTAGTGCCCAGAGGTATCAGGATTTCTTTTCTCAAGAGTCTCATGGATGCTGCTGTGAGACTTGTCACTCAAGCTTCATTGACAAGAAGATCTGATTGAATGAAGTCAGCTACCACATTTCTAGTTTGAGGAGAAGTTTTTGCTACGTCTTAATGAGAGCATCTTTGCAGGCTTCAGGAAGGAGTTAAGTTGCAAGTATCCACACATGATTGGTTTTGGTTTTCCTAAAGCTGAAGTCCAGTTTAAGTCCTCTGAGAATACCGTGTGTATTTAACTCCAGAGTTAAATTCTAATCCACCACCTACTGTCAGGAGAAGGTAAAGTCCAACCCAGAGTGCTGGGCCTGAAGAAGGGCAGTCTCTGGTCATACGATTCTCAGGTGAAGACAGCTCAGATATTCCAGTAGTGCCATTTCACTTTCTAAAGGCAATGAGTTACACAGCCAGCATGTAGCACCCACCAGGACAGGAACAGGATGAGTGAGTGCTTGTGCACTGATTTCTAATCCACTGAAAGGAATTTATGTGTCAATGTTGCAGACGTCAACATATGTTTGATATATTTATTTTGTGTTTCATAAGGTGCATATTTGATCCACCTGTATATATTTGCTCCATTCTAAAAACTTTCAGATGGACATGTTGACAGCTCACTGCGCAGGGCTGTATATTGTTAAGACAAGGATGTTGCCTGTAGATGTAATGAACCTGATACATATTGAAGTACCCACATTTGAATACAGATTTATAAATATTACAGAGTTACAGAGTTTGATTTCAGCTGTGTATGGGGGTTGCTGTGTCCAAATAGCTGACTTTGGCCATGCTTGCACTAATTCATAAAGGTAATTTGCCATTTTCTGGGAGATTATTTTGTAGGGGACAGTGACATTCTTGGTGGGAATATTCATAACCTCTGCTGGTTTGAGCAAATATTTAAGGAGAATTAGATTACATGCTGTCAGGGTCATGACGTCAGTGCTTCTAGTCTGGGGCCTCTACAGGGAAATGATCCAAAGAGAAGACACAGCACCAACAATGCTGTCGAGGGAGACTCAAATGAATCTGATACATTTAGGGAATTTTTTCAGTGCTTTCTGTTTTGAAAGTCTTTGGAACTTCTGAGAATGGTATAGCTGCAAATTTGGTAAAAGAGCTGCTCAATAGTTGTCATAAGAAGTCAAATTATCAAAACCCAAGAAAACTGCATAACAAATTTACAAGCTAGGCAGCGAAGATAGAAAGTAGAGGGAATGAGGCTGTGTTAGTGCTGAATCTCCTAAGACATCATAATGATTATGACCAGGAATTTATTCTCATCTATTTAACGTCATGTTTTTCTCGATGTTAAAACATTTTTCAGTAAAAGAAGAGGGAAAAACTCATCTCCTAATCACTGTCTCAATCCCCATAATAGCATATCTGTTCTGCTTTCCAGGGCACCATGACCTGCATAAGAGCAATCCGCAGTGCATAAGAGCAATCCGCATTGCTACAACAGGAATAGCAGTTGCCTGAAGGTGAAGAGGCATGGCAGTATGGGGTCGGCTATGTCCTTCACTCATTGCTGGCACTGATTGTTCCCTTATTTCCAGTCAACTTTAGAACATTTTAACATCTTTATTTACAAGATAACAGTTCCTTATAAAAATACATGCAACCAATATAAAAATTCTTTGAACATTTCCATTATGATTAATGGTTTGGTTTTATTTGCATTCAGCAATACACACTTTTTAGAACTCTATAGAGATTTTAATTTCAAATTCAGTAGCCCATCAACCCATTATATTTGTTCTAACAGTACAATGGATAGAGAGGGGTTTAATTCTAATTTTTTTCCATATGAAGTTACTGAAGGAATACAGTTGGTTAAACTTGAAATGTTTGGCAATACCGAGTCCAGCTTGATGATGTTTTTGAATATAAAATCCTTTTCTGCCACGTTCTCTATAAAGAGGAAATCCACCAAGTAATAAGAGAGAAACAGAAAAAAAGGAGAGAAAAAGAAAAGAGAAAAAGAGGGAGAGATATTTTTCTTAGACTTGCATTATGTTTAGTCTTTGGGTGCTGTAGGGTGTGTTAGATTGTAATTCTTATCTTTGATTCTGCTGTGTTTTACATGATGTCTGTACAAATCTGTAATAGGATTAGCTTGACTGTTGTATGCATCACAATGTGCTTCATTTAAGGTAGAGAAGACCTCATCTGAATAACTGCATGGCAATATGGCAGATAAATTTCAGTGCAAATAAAGGCTATTCATACTTTCAGTTTGAGAAAAGAAAGACTCTCTGACTAGGGATACAGACTGTCTCTGAATCTGTTGTTATGATACACAGAGAAAAGACCTAGTGTTATCACAGGTAGTATCACCATCAGAGAATGTCAAAAAGGACTCACATTAAAGATCATTAGGGAAGAAGGTCATCCTGCCACTGAATAAATAAATGGTTTTATTTTCTAGTCTTGGGAGGAATGACAGAGACCTAATGACTGTTGATAGGTTTCTTAATCAGATACTGAAGCCCCATCACAGGCATCCAATTCCCTGTTTTAATAGTTTTACAGTGAATTCCCTGAAATAGTTATCTTACTGCTTATTTATTTATTCTACTTAAATTAGTCTTTGATTATTATTTAATTATTATGTCTTGATACTATTCTGAGCAGATTGCAAAAGTAATTATAATGTAGTGAACGGGATTTAAAACTTAACTTTCCAGCATCTCCCTTATACCACATGTCCTGCCCTTACCCTATTGGTATCTATGTTAACATATGACCTCTACTTTCAAATTTAGTTGATAGATATAAAATTTTGGGAAGGCCACTCTTGCAGTAAAAGTCAATATGTTCAAAAGCAAGCCTGCCTATGTATGGATGTCTTGCCAGTGAAAAAGGTCACCAACAATGTAAGATCCCACAATAGATAAGACCCTATCTAGTTGTCTGGAGCCCTCGACAGAGCACCCTGAAAATGAGCAGTATACTCCGCACAGAACCAGACAGGTTCTTCCCAAATTCAGCCTCAGCCCAGACTGCCTGCAAATTATAACCCTTCCAGCAGGAGTGGCTGGGAATTTAATGGAAGGACTCTGTGTCACTGGACTATCTGATGTTATGACCTCCAGGACAGGCAGCCACTGCATAGAGCATCACATATATGAGAGACATAGAGACACATATATGGCACTAGTAAGATGTGCTGTAGAGCATGTTTTCAAATCCCCGCTCTGTTGACACCACGTCATGACATACCCTGTGACAGACAGTAGACAGCAGCAGTTAATTTGGCTCTGGGGCCATGTGTGGGCTGGCTGTTCTTCACAGCAGAATGGCTGTAGCCTCATGATCCAAGGTGGCAAAACTCACTAACCTTTCAGCATAAAAGGGCCACATGTCACTTTCATTATTGCTGTACCCGAGGCAGGTGACTTCAGCTGCTGTAGTGTCTGCACCTGCCAGCAGATCCTGCAAGGAGGCAGGCAGGTGTGCATCCAATGTGTGAGAAATACAGGTCAGTGGAGTTTATCTGTGTCTAACTCAGCAGTGCAGAGTTTACAGCTTGTCCTGTACATCAGGAATGTGATCCTATCTTGTTTGGGTACCACCAAGCTTTGGGAGTTCTGGCCTGGCTTAAGTGTTAAACCCACCACCTTTTATTATATTCAGAATACAAGTGGGAGCTAACCCATGGCACAGGGGCAAAATACTTGCCATAGAAGGCATCTTTAATATATGACAAGTCACACAAAGTCTTTGCTGTTGAAAGCTATGCACAAATTTCAAATAGTTATGCTGATTATAAGAAGACTCTCTGTGGAGAGAGAAACTGAAAGCTCAATTCCAGCAGCAAGAAACTGATAGCTTCTAAATGGCTTCTATATTTTTTTTTACTCATGTTATTAATAAACTGTAGAAGCACTACCTTAGGCTACTGAGTGGAGAGCAGGCAACATTAGTATTTTAAAATAGATTTGTACAATTGGATACTTTAAGGTATAATTCTGGAGCGCTTGTTTTGTTTATAGGTATCAACATTTGTTATCCTGTCTAGCCTGTCAGCCATGGTATGTACTTTTGGTTTCTCCAAATAGATATTAAATATAAACAGAATGCAAACAGGATTCTCTGTAATACATGACCTTTCTGCAAATAACATGAAGAAACATTATCTCTTTGAGACCCTCTATGTAGAGAACAAAAAAAGCTTTTGATAATGACTGATAATCACACTATCATTAAGTGAAATATAAATTTCTAGAAATACTGAACATGTAATGACCCAAATGGCATATTCATTAGATGGGAATGTTTCTGGGGAGAAGCATCTGCCCTCCTGACACAGATTGCCTCTCCATTGCAAACAATGCAGACCCAAGTGTCTTGGGTTATGGAACCAAAAAATGTGTATTCTATTTCATCGGTTGAAAACAGTTGGGGAAATGTGTTTTGTTTCTTTATCTCTTGTAACTGCAGGGGGAGGGGGGTTGATGCTTTCTGATAACGACCCAGCTGTTAAAACTGGGTGGGGCAGTGTTTCTTATCTCTTTCACCACCTTCCCCCCTCCACGGGGATATCTGCTGATAATGGCCCATTAAGGCTCACCAATCACATGACACATTGCATCATCACATTGCGAGATGCTCTACCCAGTGTTGGGGGGGCCCCAGACTTCCTACCTGGATAAAAGGGAGCCTGAAGCCCCCAGAGAATCAGTCCTACACTGAATTCCTCAGAGGAAGACTGGACCCATCTCGCTATCACTGGACTTTTCTATGGGATCATCTCTACTCCACAGAGCTGCAGAAGGATCCTTACTCCAGAAGGATTCATCTGGACTGCTTCTAACACCCTGACCAACAGGGTGTCAGGTCATATCCCTGACTCTGTCAGGGGTTTTCAGTTTTTTTCTGTTTGTTTTATTTGCTTGTCTTTCTGTACTACTACATTTGTTGGGGTTTTTTTCTTTTTTTCTTTTTTTTTAAATATTCCTAGTAAAGAACTGCTATTCCTATTCCCAAATCTTTGCCTGAAAGCCCTTAATTGCAAAATTATAATAATTTGGAGGGAAGGGGGGTTACATTCTCCATTCCAGGGAAAACTCCAGTTTTCCTTGGCAGATACCTTTCTCTCTAAACCAGGACACCTAAGCCATCCCTCCAACTCTCTGGTCAATACTGTCCACTTCAAGGGTTTTGGAAATCACCAAGCATGTGAGGTGGTGATGAAGGACAAGGCAATTGTAGCAACTCCAGCCCCACAGTCCATGAGGCCAGATGTTACATACAGTGGGTGGCACCACAGTGTACACAAGGCACTGAAGGAGGAAAGGGTGTATCAGATGGATACTACAGGCAATAAATATCTAGGACCAAGACTGCTTGGAAATTAATTTATAATTTAATTTTACACATTGTGTTGGATTTTATACTGTTACAAAGGCACTGTCTAATTTGTAACTGGCAGTTTATATAGGCTTTGGCTCACCTTTATGTATTTGTTGATCAACAATCAGTTATTTCTGTAATGTGTTTTCTGTGACCTATTAATTATGGAGAAATGAATTACTACATCCTACCAAAAAATTTCATTGCCTTATCATAAAACACAGAATCATTCATCAAACTATTATATGGGTCCCCATGAGTCAAAACTCACAGAGATTTGTAATTGAATGGATAGAAAACACAGATAAAGCCTTTTGTCAATAAGTACCCATAAATTAGTCAGGCACAATATACTCCCTGCATATTAGAGAAAGTCTTTTTCTCCCAGGCACCTCTATGCTATTAAAAGAATTATGCACCCTGTAAAGCAATCAAGTTAGGAATGCATATCAGGAGAATGAGGCCAGCATGGTGGGGCAGTCTGGTGTTCCCAACCTTCTTGCAGTGCTGCCTATGCACACCAGAACAGCTGGTGCCCCAGCTTGTTTAGAGAAGCGTTTGCTGCACAGCTCTGGGACACTGCCCACCTGGCTTGCAGCAGCCTCACAGGGGTGGCTGCCACCCTGTGGCCTCTGCCACCTCTGCCTTGCCTTCAGCCTACTCCATGCACCCACTGCAGCCCCATGTGTTTAACAGCCAAAGGATTTTTTTTTTTTTTTTTTTTGTACAAAGCTCTGGTGGCTGGTCTCTGATTCAGATCCCAGATCTGCCTTTGTAGCAGATAAGGTGTCCAGAGAAGCTGTTTTTCCAGATTTCTCTCTGTTTTCTTTGGACTTCCCCTTTTTGTCCTACCCTTCTTGCATGCAGACATATGCCAAGAAGACCCTCCACTTACTTTCTGCACCTGAAAGACTCACTACTATATCCTTACCTCCATGCACAGGCAGGGATGGATAAGAAGTCATGAGTGAAACTAGGGAAGGTCTGGGCCAGGGACAAGTTGTGAGGGATGGACATGCTGCAGATTATGAGGGAGTGATGTATGGTAGCAGAGCACTCTGCTTAGGCAATTGTGTAGGAAATTCAGTGAGAAAGCATATGGGGATAGAGAAGGATGTCAGCTGCCCAGTGTGAGCCAATTCCTGCTCTAGCCTGTATGGCACAATTCTGCTGGTCTGAAAAATCTTTACTCTATGGAGGAACCAGATGGTAAAATGACAATGATACCTTTTCTGCTTAAAAGGTAATAGAAGAACCTTGGAACCAATATTTTTAAAACTGAACTGTTTCTGTTACAAATAAAAAAACCCACCAAGATTGCCAATTCAAACTCTTAGTAATTAAGAAATACCAGAATTGCAGAAAAAGTCTGTATAGATTCATGGATATATAAGCACTGTGCTGTACCTTCATTATCTCTTTATACATCATTTCTCATAGGACCTTTATGAGACTGACTGTGGGGACAGGGTATATTCCAAGGATTAACTAGGATTGTGTAGTGAAGGGGACTGCTATTTATTATCCCTGCCTTCTACACTACAGGAACAAAATGGTCTGTAGAGATCATAGAAAGGGATTTCAGAATAGAAAAGACTGTTGTCTAAATTAAATCTTTGAATGTTGCCTCAAACTGGGCTTGGATACAGAGTTCCTGCAGTTCTCTATTGGAGGAAAAAATCTGAAATAAGTTTTCATACACAAGTGGTCACTAACTGTGTCATGTTCGTTTCTGAGTATCCATGTGAATTGCTAGGGTTTGATTTGTGGGAGTATCGACATTTCAGAGCCATGACTGATGCTTGTTGGAGTTGTGTTTTGAATATGTGAAGTGCTAAAAAGTGCAAGATATTTTCAAAGACCAAGTACAAATCTTTCTAATTGTGCATCCACAATTACCAGGTACTTTCAAAGTTAATCTCATATTAGTGTTCTTTCCCCAAAATACCCACTATTTCATTTCTCCATCTTGAACTGGCCTGCTATACAGATTAATGCTGGTGCCACATCCTAACAATATAGGAAAAGAAATTCCATGAAAAAAGAAAATTTGGTAACCATATAAGTTTTTGAATAATGTATTGTAAAAAAGACATGGAGGTCTCATTCAGCAATTAAACATAGCAACAATGTTCTAGATCCTAAATTCAGAGATGGTATTTCGGTCTGATCTCCAGTGTAGCACAGGACAGTTCTTCCCTGGATTAGGTTTAGTTTAACTACAGCATCTCTTTTAAAAAGTTTGAAAATCTCAATTTAAATATCTGTAGTATGAACAAGCTATCATTATTTTGTTAAACTGTTGGAGTGATTAATTTTCATACTTCTAATACATGCATTTCTGTTTTGGAATGTCCCTGCTTTCTACTTCCAGGCACTTGATCTTTTTGTGTTTGTATTTTTGAGAAGAAGAGCCCTCAATTATCAAATTTCTATTCTTCCTAGAGGTAATTAGAAGCTATGTTCAAGGGACCCTTTAGCCTTTTTGTTAAGATAAAAGAACTTCAGTTTTCTACCATGGCAATTTCCCCAATCCTTTGATCTTTCTCCTGGCTCACCTCTGAACCAGAGAGACCCTATTTATTCATTTTTCAGCTGTGGTTGCTGGGACTGTGACCAGCATCTCAGGAGAAGGCTTGTTAGTCCTAGGTTGCATAACCTTTCTAACAGTTTTTGGTATTGTTCTGCTAATTCGTGATGTGATTGGCATTTTATTTTGCTGTTATACCCTTTTCATACTGCACAAGGAGCTAAACTCCATTTGACTTTCACGATGCCCCAATCATTTCAGTTACTGCTCCCAACAGTGTCTCATTTTTTCTGTAATTCCTGAATATGGTCGAATTACAATTATCTGTATTGATGCATGTCATTTTCTTGCAGCAGCTTATCAACTCATTTGTTTCAGTGTACCCTCTTCATGAATCACATGCACACTTTGATCAGTAAAGACTCTCTCATCTCTTCCTGAGCGTTAACAAAAATGCAAAGGTCAAGAACTGACCCTAGCATGGCCTTAAGAATACATGCCCTTAATGAGACCTCACAGTTTATGAATATGTTTTGCAACCTGTCAACAGCTTTTAAAAAATAATTTTCTGTGTACCACATTGCTTTTGTTTTAATTATCAAAATGTTGTACAGTGTCAAGGATTCTGGCTTTTTCACATAGCCTGTATTCCCTTTCTCAGTCACTGCATGCAAGGTCATTTATCATTCTTGGAGTGGAGGCATCTGACGGGGAAAAAGGATATGAACTTTCAATTAGGAGTGTATCAAAATGAATTGAAGACAGGTGAATTAAAGATACTCAAGCCATCCTAAACCCCCCATATCTAAACTTCTGCTGGATTTTAGGTCTTTATTTTTCTACTGTGAAGAGCTTCTGTGTCTGTGTGAGAGACAGTTTTGATATATTTTTAAGTATTTACTGATTAGGATATCACTCACTCACTCAAATGTGAGTGTAAATGTATAAAATAAATTGCAATGGAATGCATTCCCTAAATGCATGTTTCTTGCTGCTCACTAGAGAAAGAGACTCTGCTTAACCAGCTCAGATGTAAATACTGATGTGAGCTGGCCAAGGTTAAATGAGATGAATCCCAAACAAAGCCCATAATGATTCTTGCTTTTCTGTTCTTATAATGAAGTCTATAAACAAATTCAATTTTATGGAAGTGAGGAAAGAATTCTGAATATTTTGCTTTACTAAACAATATTTTATTTGTTAATCCAGAAGCTATTTAACAACTGGATTAGCTAATTAATTACCATTCATTTTAACTACAGCATTAATTGATAGCTTCTCGTGCTATTTAACATTTAACAACTGGATTAGCCAAGTAATTACCATTCATTTTAACTACAGCACTAATTGATAGCTTCCCTTGCATGTTGTATAACCCCAGAGCCAACAGCATACAGAGATGTGCCTGGAGAGATCAAGCTCCCTTTGATCTGGGAACTTGGGCCAAAGAAAAGAATGAACAGGTTAAAAAAATATTTAGGGAAAAAGTCTGAAGGCCACAGAATATGGGCTTTTCTAATTTTCCTAAAATAACTTAAAAGAATTCTTGAGGGAGAGATTTTTTAAAAATTGTAATCAAAATTTGTCTGTTTGTCTCATCTGTGGGTATAATTTCCTTTCTCTAGCAGGGTTTCTGTTTTCAGTGGCTTGATTAAGGAACAATATCTTGTGATTAAATGAACTGGGACATTTGCATATGAATGCTAGATGATATGGCATAGAAACTGATTAGGCCTCATCTATGGCACATGCCGGGAAATTAATGCTAATAACGCTTAATATATTAAGATTTGGATTAAACGTGACAAGAGAAAATGAAGTGTAAAAGAACTTTGCTACACATTTTGGAACTTCACAGATTTTTTTCTCCTTTTCTAATCTGTGTATGAAGGTTTTTTAATCTCAGTTATTGCTGATTTACACGTTCTTAGAAATAATAGCCTTCTATTCATGTACACAGTCTAGAAATGATATGAGGAAGAGAACTGTTTATGATGGAAAACTCTGTGAACATGTGTCTGACTTTACCATTCCTGTGTTTAAATAAAGCAGGCAGTAGGAGTGAGAGTAAGGGCTTTCAACAACTTTCCATCTTCAGAAACACAAGGGAAAGTAAGCAATAATTTTCAAGGCTCAGCAAGAAATGCTGAAGAGTTATATTAAATCCATGATAGTGTGATCATTTGTGTCGGACTTAAACTCTTACTATTTTGCTTGTACAAGAATGGTTCTAGCAGCTGATGCTGAGATGCTATCAGTGGTCTGTACCACATGCCTTCAAGATGTCTTGGGAGTTTGACATTTGAAAATGTCAGGCTTCAGAACTAAGTGCTCAAATCATGAATAAGATAAAATAGAAACATATTTAGGACAAAATTAATAAAATAAATTAAATTTCACATGATTCCCACCGGTGACCAAACTTTACCTCTGCAGCCTGGCTCATGGTAAGGACATCCTGTCTTCACTGAAATGAGTAGGACCTCTGTGACCTCTGGGGCTTACCTTCTAAAGTCTAATCTTGTGTAAAAGACCTGGCAGCCACTGACAAGTTGAACTGGGCTTGAGGTCAAAATACTGCATCTCGTCCAGCAGTTGAGGTACATGTCTGGCATTCATCCCTCTTTCTGAATGAGCTGAAATCCCATGCAAATATTTATACCTGAAAAGTTCAAATTCAAAACTCAGCTGTTCATTAATTCTGAGGTTTCCTCATTTTCTAGCTGAATAATTTTTGCAGCTCATCATACATATGCCATATGTAACATTCCAGTGCTGAAATGCACTGGGAGGAAGAACAGAAGTTGATACAAACTGTGGGAAAGATTATTTAAGTTTTAACTAATGCATGCCTAGCCACTGATGATGCAGTGAAGAAGAAAATGCCTGAAGTATCTTTAAGTAAAACCTTAATATCTTTAAGTTAGCACCTTCTTTGTTAAACAGAAGACACTAATAATATTTTATAACAGTAGTTGAGCTATTTTGAATATAGAAATGTATGTTATTTATTTTTTTGTTTTATTCAGCTTCTGCAAGTTATATCAGTTTCAATGGTGTTTTAAGTTTTAGTTAGTTTTTCAGATTCTCCCCCCCCCTTTTTAATTATACTGCTGTCACTTTTTAAGAAAAATGCAGTGTTTGATGTTAATGTAACAGGATAATACAGTATCAACCATGGTGTAATAGATACCCTTTTTAAGATCCTAAAATGTAACAAAGATAGAAGTTCTTGTATTTTATGAGCATTCTTTTCATTTTAAAGTATTACCCAGACAAGGTTTTTATAACATAAATGAGGTTTTCACCCTGTAATGTCAGCAACTGCCAAAATGTTAGATTCTTTCTACACTTAGAGTGTTACAGAAAGACAATGTTCCCCCAAACATTCATCTCTTCTTTTGAAACTCATCTGGTGCTCCTTTCACCATGAAGTAATTTAAAAATACTCCACTGGAGCAGGGAAAACGTTTCAAGAGCACTGTTCCTCCTCAGTAGTCTTTCTTTGGGTTACCCACTGAAAGTCTATGGAGTGCCCAGATGAGTAAAGCAAAGCCCCCTTGTACTGACTGCTGGTGATTTGTGCCTGAGCCATGCTCTGACTTGAACCACCACTGTGTTGTAGCTGTTTGCAGATTACAGAAGCAAAGGCTCTGAGCAGACTTCCCCTTGCTTGCCCCCTCTTGTTAGCAGGATGGCGGGGGAACAGAAATAGCTGGTACTAAGTTTGTGATTGGGGTTTTGGACATGCAGCTACGTGCTACCTGCCATGTGACAGAACATACTCTATAGCTGTATTTTCCTGTTGTCATCTTAGTTCTGACAATACCTTCTTCCTTGGGTTTACAACAATATTTTTTATTTATTTTTTAAATTTAATTTTGTTGTTGAATTACTATTTGCAATAATATAGGTTCTCTTCTCTCCTTAAATACTTCCAGATTTGAGGGCTCTGCTCATCAGCATTAAATTCATGGTGCTAAAGATATTGCTGGGAAACACACATGAGAACTATGAGCCTGTGCTGCCTTTCGCCTGATGCTGCCTTCCAGGACTGCTGCAAATAGAGAATGGTGTGGAGCTCGCTGCTGGCCCCAGTGTACTGCCATGACCAGATCTAGATTCTGCTGAACACGAAGACATCCAGGGATTCAGTAGAAATTTAAATGCAAACAAGAACAAGTTCTGTCCTGTGAAATGACTTACACAAGTCAGGCTTGGAAAATGACAGCAACCCCTGTGAGAGCTGTTCTCTGTGACAGGGCTTGTTTTCTGCACATTGGCTCCGTGGTTTCTACTGTTGCACACCAAAATGCCATCTGAGAAGCTGAATTCTTGCAGTAGTTGGGAGAGGGCTGTAGCCAGGTGGGATCTGGTGTTGTTCTGCCTGGCCAGTGGTTCATTTCTGCTAGCAAAGAGGTTCTCAGTCTCTTAGTGGCAGATGTGGAATTAGCTGCAATAATGCCTTTCCTTTAGCAAGTTCCAAATACCAATAGGATGTAATTTGTGCAACATGTTCCCATAATAATTCAGCTATTAGGAAGAGGGAACAAAAAGAAAGAGCTTGATCCATACCTTTATATTTAAGAGTGCCACAGCTGACACACTGGGGAATATGCTTGGAAAAAAACAGGCTGGGGTCAGCTTTGAAGTCTTTAGAGAACAACTCAAAGGTTTCTGCTATCCACACTGGGAACTGACACACATCCTTATCAGCCCTGCCCTTTGCTTGAGAAACACTGTTTTAGGTAATGCAGGCATGAATGATACACCACCTCTTTCAACTTGAGGATTAAAAAATTCTCTCCCACCTTCAGGAAACAGATACTGATCCTTATGGTACACCTGAGACACCAGAGAGTAATATGTGGTAGAGAGGAAAAGCAAGCAAGGGTACTCTGGGGACAAAATGGAAATTCAGTCGTTCACAGATGCAGCTTTCCCTAGAACAAAACAGAACATTCTATTGATTTCTTCATCTTTTAAAAATATTTCTGTTGGATTTTATTATTCACAGGGCAACAGAAAATGTGCATTCTGAAATTCAATGGTAAAAAAAAATCAGAAAAATTGAAGCTATTATTCTGTGACCTCACTGCTCTTTGGCAAGCCCTGATTTTTTTCAAAGCTGTACAGAAAAAGGATGCATACAGAAATGTGGGGGGAAAAAAGAGGAGAAAAGTAGATAAAGAAACAATTACCACTAAAGAAGCAATGCAGCATTTTGAACAGGCTACATAAAGCATTATGTATTGATAGACTAATTTTATGAATTCAGCTTTAAATGCATTAGAAATATAGTTAGGGAATGAAGTGAGAGAATTTGTAACACATTTGATTTCTACTGTCTTGAAGCATGGATTGCTCTCTGAAAATTCAGAATTCAGTCTCCAGCTCTCTGCTCAGTCTCGGGTTTGTTTGGTGGGTTTCCTGAGATTCAGGTGGTTTAAAGTCCTTTGCCCTCTGGAAAGCCCCAAGCCAGACGCAGAAACAACACGGAGTCCTCAGATGTTCTTTTCATGGTTTCTCATGTTGTTTATTATTTCTTATCTTTTCTTTCCGCTCTGAGCCCGGCCAAGCTCTTCACAGCACAGGCATCAGGCGAGCACTCCCCTCTGTATGGGGACTTGTCATCTTTTATACAGATTATTACGTTTCTATTATTTACAATTTCTTACCAATATCTACTAGCTATACTAAACAGGTC
>VZUI01056630.1:0-18435 GCA_013401135.1 Cettia cetti | reverse complement strand
TTCTTTCTTTCTTTCTTTCTTTCTTTCTTTCTTTCTTTCTTTCTTTCTTTCTTTCTTTCTTTCTTTCTTTCTTTCCATGATTTTCACAAAAAATAACTGAAAATGTCCTGCACACATCCTGATAAATGCTTGACTTCAGTACTGAAACTCAGAATGCCAGAGAATACACACCATTATAGAACTTAGTAGGAAGAAAAAGACAAAATATTTCCTGAAGATATTATTGGTTAGTCCATTAACTGAAGTCAAGCTACAGGGAAAGTTTATGTATGCTTATGCTATTTAATGTCCCTTTGCATTCCACTGTCCTCTAGTTGTTTCTAGGGAAGCATGAAAATGAGATATTCTGAAGGTGAATGAATAATTGGAAGTATGAGGCAAGTGACTGTTGAGTGGTATGGCATCACAGCATGAAACATATCCAAACAGACTGCTCATCTAGGTGAAACCTTCCCCACATCTTTCTGGATGGAAACCAGAGCTATAAATGAACTTTTTTCTAAAATTGTTTCCAAACTCACACTAATATCACTTATTTGGGGCAGAAAATCAGAACGTTAAAAAATACTTTAGTAACTGGTGAATGACCGATGAGACACATCCACTGCTGCATGCTAAGTAAGGTCCTCAAAGTTTAAGCTTTCTAATTTAGAAAACTATAAGAAATTAAACAATAACTATCTTCTCAGCTGAAATTGCTTCTCAGATAGTATAAAAGCTGAGATGAGGAGAAACTGCTATATGCAGAAACTGGAATGCCAGTGAGGACAAGGATACATCCACCAGACAGAGTGAGTGTCCTGCTGGACTGACTCAATAGTGCTGATTTGAACTGGGCTAGAGGAAAAGGGGTGATTCCATACTGGAAAATAAATTATTTTCAAAATTTTCTCTGAATGAAGAAAATATTTTTATTCTAGATTCTACTTTTAATTAAGATGTGTTTATTTCAGATATATTTTCATGAAGATATGCCTGATTTTTTCATTCTAGATTTTAGCATATTAAACAGTGTTAATTGATTGCAATTTTAATTACAATTACCAGTGCATCAGTTTGTCTATTCTTGTTTCTTTACAATCTCACAAGGTCTGGAACATTTAAAGGAAAGAAACATCACTTGTTCATTTTTATTCACATAGAGCAAATTTACTTCCTAATTTCTCTATTTTTATTTGATGCTTTCCTTTTGAAATTTAGGGACAGGGTTCTGGATGAGAAAAATAATGTAAACCTTGAACCTGAGGATTTGGAACTATTAAGTCATGAGAGGACCGTAAAGGAATGCATTTGAAAATTGGTAGCAAAATGAAGTATTCACCTAGACCAAAAATAAAATTAAAATAGCAACAAGAAAGGATAAGCAGACTGATGAAGTTCAAACGCTATTGGACTAATAAGTGTTGTAAAAGTAGGCTCACTCTCCAACATTTATCTCCCTCTTGGAAGACTGACTAGAAACTAGTAGCTAAAGACTTAAACTCATCAGAACATGGTGGGTAGGAAATGGGGAGCGTTGTGTCTTCATATTTGTGTGAATATTTCAATGTAAAAAGCAGCTTTCATTAAAGTCTCAAGACAAAACTTCTATATTCCTATAAATATATAGAAAATTATCCCTTTAACTATTTATAATCAAGAATCAGAGCTTTCCTTTAGGCTTTAATATAAGCCTCACAAGTGTTCATGTGAAGACTAAACGTTGTCCTTAAGTATGCAAGCCCTGGAAATTGTGTTCTATTGCCTTGGGAAATTTCCTTTGCACTAAATATAATCTGTATCTTTTTTCATTAAAAAGGGAAGTCATAAAAGCAAGTGACAATAATTTATCACTCCATAGCTTTTAAGGTTTGACAGCTGGCAATGATTAAATCTTTCTGTCAGTGCAAGCATCTATCATCTTTAAATCTCCAAACAATACAACAATATTTGGAGCTTATGTTTTGTGGTTTGTATGTAAAGGAGTGGAATTCCAGAATATGTTTACATTAATATGCAGTGCTGTATCTTCTGCCTGACAAAGACTCAAATTCAGATAGAATATGCAGGTTGAGAAAGGATATAAAAATATACTTTGAAAGCTTTCCTTTTACAGGATAATGCTTTACACTGGGCCACTCTCTAGTGACATTTGAAATTACAGAATTCCACTTACCTGTGACTGCACTTAGGAACATTTTTGAATAAGAAACAAGAATTTGAAATTTTTACCATTTAATAGTTATGTGTCATAGAAGTAAAATTTAACTGGGGAGCAGAACAGAACTCTTAGTTTACCAAGAAAATAATATCCTCTTCAGTTTTATGAATTGAAAAAAACCCTAAAATCATGGTAAAAAACTCTTTTTCTCTACAGCATTTGTTTTTCTTCCTAGGTACATACTAGTTACAGTCATTGTTTTCTGAGATGTAACTTGAAGTTTTCCCATGTAAACTAAAACGTAGTTATTATTTTCACTCAATGAGACATACAGATATTCCAACTTCAAGCGTATAACTAGAGTGATATCCTTCCCCATTTGCCAGGAAACTATTCCTGGCGTCTCAATCTTTCTGCAGTCAAGAATTGATTATTATCATAAAGACAATAACTGATCCTTCTTTGTGATGTTTTTCACACCATCACATCACATACTAGCTAATATTCACCTGTTCTTTCATAGACTTGTGGCAGTAAGATTATGAATGAAAAAATGTTAGAGATGCCATGGTTCTTGCACAAAACAATTACATTCTGTGTAAAGCTGTTGTGTGTACACAGGATACAAACAGTTTAAAGTATCTGGATTTTTTTTCTACTGTTAATGTAGATTTCTAATCATCTGTATCTTCTTATTCACCAAAACATTTAGACATCTGCTTAATTAACTTAACTGGAATTTGATAAGATTTAGGCAGAGATTTGAATACTTTTTAAAATTAGAGCTTCAGAATTACATGTTAAGAGACAGGGGAAACTAAATTGAATGCTTTTTTTTCTATTTGTATGCCTGATGTAATGAATCTTGCAGCAATCAATTAGGCAAAGCACTCTACAGTGATCTTAATCTTCTGTGTTGCCTTTTGATCTATGCGCAGGAGGATAATAACAAAGATATTATGTAGTGTTGTGCATACACCAGCATTATTTGGAAAAGTTAAATTAATTTTTAAAATATATCTAAAAAAGATTCAGAAAATAATTTCTTTGCTTTTTAAAATCACATATTAAATTCTACTACAATGATGTTTAATTAATAAAATATAAGAAAATAATGAAATTACATTAAGCAACTTGCCACAATTTTTAATAAAGTACATTTGTTGAGCTCATATAGCAGTAGTGTTCATAGGCTGAACATCACGTAATCTACTGGGTTAAAGTAAATAACAAAATTGATTTTATCACAGCTGAAAAAAGCTTTTCATCATACTATTTTTTAAATCCTCATCTAAAGGTTTAAAAACAACATATATCCTTACAATCATTTCTTGACCCTGAGATTAGCTCACTTTTTTAGAGCATAGTGTTTATGGCATCAAAGTTGTGGCCTTGATCCTTCTATGGGATATTCTCTTAAGAGTTGGACTCATTGATCCTTGTGGGTCCCTTCCAACTCAGAATATTCTGTGATCTGCTGTGACTTATTTTGCAGAGAACAGAAACAACAAGATTGTTTTAATTTCACATTTACTGACATCCTCTAGTAATTTGATTTCTAGCCCAAGATTTTTTTTGTTTTTCTCTTCAGCAAACTTACCACTCTTCTTCTTCTGCCATGCTAAAACCTGTCTGCAAATATTGGTTTGATATTTAATATCATACTTCCCTGAGGCTTTTTAAAATTTCTGCTCTGCTTAACCCAGTGCTGTCAATCGGTGAGCTGTTGCCTATCTTCTGTGTTAGTAACACCACAATGTTCAGGAAGTGTGAGCATAAGGAGGATCAGAATATCATGACAGATAAAAGCAGCCCAATTCCCCAGCACCCACTATTGTCTCTGAATAAGCGTTAAGCAAGGCTTATCTGATGTTTCAATGATTATTGTGAAGATACTTTGAAGTATCCATCCTCTAATAATAAAAAGTAAGCATCCTCTAATATCAAAAACAGAGGTTTTTATCACAGGAACAGATTAAAAAACCCATAAAATCACTAGGCCAGATTTGCTGGTGAATATACAACTTTTTTTTTTTTTTTTTTTTTTTTTTTTAACTATTTTACAGCAATCAGCTCAACAAACAACATTTTCATAACCAAGGAGTTGTCCAAATAGTTGTGGTTGCGGGATAAGAGGAAAGATTTGTAAGGGTCAATAGATCTGGTGTTTTGGAGTCGCTACAGAGAAGTATTTTGGATCCTGATAAGAACAAATTATTTTAGTAATTTTTTCCCTCACCCTCATCTTTTTACTAGTATTCATGGTCCAATAGACTTCTAATAGGAATTGAACACAGTTCTTAGTTCAGTAGTCTTTACAGTTATTAAGTTACAGTAGTTATTAACAAGTACATATGCATAGTTTTGAATATTTTGGGAGGCTTGTGGGGGCTGAAGGAATGTTGGAAAACAATATACATGAGAAAAAAATAACCTTTTTTTTTCATTTAACAGTTAGAGAAGAAAATTAATTTTTCAACTGGCAGTTAAGTCCTTGGCAAAACTCACATCAATTGCCATGGTGCATAAGTATGCCATGTTATAATAAATAAGGTTTGTTAGGTAATTATGTGACCATTTTCTTTCCAGAAAGTTACAGATAAGAGGGAAAAATCATAATATTCTTGTCTGAATTACAAGGATTAAATAGTTATTCATTCCATTATATTTGATTTGGTCTACCATACCTAGATAACTTTTTGTCTACAAGCTGTATTTTTTTTTTTTTGCTTTATTTTCCATAAATGAATTGTCATTATTGAAGAAAAGTTGTCTATCTCCACAGGTAGAGTCTATAAGAATCAGAAATCCATCTATAAAATTAATTATAATGAAAAAGAAGATATCTTCTCCCTTCTAACTTTCTCTTTCCATTTCTGTGGGGAAGCTGTCATGTAGTATTCAAATTTTAGCTGAGAACTCACAAGAATGAAGCAGACTGATAGGAAAATGCTAAAAGTAGATTCACACAGAACCCAGGGTTGGGGAGGAGGAAAGTATTACCTGCAACACTACGCTGTTGTTAGTGATAATAACTAGCATGCTGACACCTCTTCATTTGGAAGAAATAGTGAAATAAACCTTTCTCTTTCATTTATTCCATGTTTTTATGATTATATAAATTCTTTCTTCTAATTTCCAGGTGTTTGCTTTTCAGGCAGAGTAGTACTACTTTTTTTTGGTCATGTATTTGAGTACTTTCTCTTTTCCTACTGCTTGGAGAGAATACCTTTTGGGACATCAGGAGGACAGAAGGTATTCAGAATGCTAGCATATCATAGATTTCTAATAGGGACAAGTTTATAAGGATGTTATATTCTTCTGTATGGCATTCTTAAGTGTAAATTTGTTTTCTTTACCTCTACAGAGCATTTAAGTTATTTTTTTCACCAAAAATATCTATTAAAGGTATAGCTAAAGCCTACCCTGAACTGAATAATTCCATCACTTCTATTTGACTTCTCTCCATTTTCAGCAGAGAAAATATGTAAATTTACTAGAATATAAGAGAAAAAAAATGTGCAAATACCAATGCTAACTTTTGTAAGTTATGCTACTGATACAAAATATACTCCTGAATTTTTAAATTTTTATGTGAAAGCATTTGTTTTTTAACATATTGGTAAATGTATACAGCTTAGAAAAAAAAGATATTCTAATCCTTATAGAAAATCCATCCAGAACTCAACATATTTTGAAACATCCATGGCAAACAGAACTAGAGAAGAAAGCTTACATGGGTGCTGAACTGCAGCTGAAAATTACTGTAGATGTTTACATATATGTACTCAATATAATTCTGCAGAATTATTATAAGATGGCAGACATTTATTTTAAGTCTTTGTGAACAGAATTACCAATATGCTTTGGTTGCTTCATGTCACGTAAGCACAAATTTATTAAAGGAATGTTAAATGCTCATTCAGCTTAGGTCTATGGATAATTTGTGTGTTCCGAATGGCAACAAGACCCTAGAATGTATACAGTTATACAGTTATTCATAGGAGAATAGTCTCCTTCTTTACATACCTAAGCCATCCTAGTGATCTTCAAAGATGCAATTTTACTCATTAATATATTCTATTGTGTGTCCAGAAATCCTAGTGACAATATTAGTTTTCTAGCTCTGTCCCCCAATTGAGCCTACAGCAGTATTATAAACTCCATAGTAGCAGCTCATAGGGAGAGCAACTTAAATATAACTTAAATTATATTTAGTTTGCATTTAAGGCAAATTATACTTAAGGCATTTAAATATAATGTTCATTCATTAATACATGGATATTATAAGGTAAAGAGAAACCATTCAAATCCAAAAAGAAAGAGTTTCTATAGAAGTAATACTTCTGTGAATACTTGCCTAGGTATAAGAACTAACAGAAAATTTGTGAGTTTCTATGACAAGAAAGCATGTGATAAAACAGTCAGCAACCATTACCCATGGAGTCCTAGTTTCAGGTTTTCTTGTGATTCCAAGTATACACTAATGAAAATACTTATTTTTTAAAATTGGTTTGGGGCTGATTTTTTTGGTTGCCCACTATTTTAATTTCACTTATTCAGAACAAAGAAATATGCATTTAAATTTAGTGTTTTAGTGTTAAATTCCCTGTAAAAAGCAAGACACCTTGAATCCAAACCACGATAACTTAGGAAGGATATTCACTTTACTAATAATGCTCAAAAGACTGACAAAGAAACTTCTTTTATCTACTTTAAAACTGACATTTCTTCATATACAGAAGTCTTAGCATCTTACGAAAAAATATTACTATATTTATGCCCATTTATATTTCATGTTCTGCTTTTAGTTATCTCTTTTGCTTACTATACTTTGATATCAGAGAGGAATGAAATTTTCTTTGAGTGGATTGTCCATGCAAGTGTTTTACAAGCGAAATATGTTTTCAAATTGCATTTCTGAAAAAAACTTTTTTGGATTATACCCATTCACTTTTGGCTTTCACAGGTATCTGTTATTCAATTTAATGTTTTAATTTTTTTTCCAAAACTTCTGTATTTGTTTAATTTATTTGGACTCTGTCCTTTATAAGCTATTGGTTTCCCTCTCAAATAAATGTTTTTCTGCACCATTATAATTTTGTAAAAGTCAAAATATCTATAGATAAGTTGCTAAATTTAATCATTCACTAAACATTTAAATATTCAATGACATTCAATATACACTCTAAAAATATTAATTTTTAATTTATTTGTAATCACATTGACGTATTATCAGGTTTATTTTCCTTTATATATGTATAATCCTTATTCTCTAATTTAATGTAAGACTTCTGCTTATAATTAAAAATAAAAATAATTTTAAGGTATAAAGGTAAGCAGGCAGAAGATTTTAAAGGAATAATTTGTAAAGTGTAAAAGTCAGCTATAGTACAAGGTTACAAAGTAGACAGCAATTATTCATTTAAGTAATATTTGCAAAGATATGGCACTCACATACTATCAATATAACGAGTATATGAAGAGAACATTAGTACAGTGGAAGAAAATGTTGTGAGTTTTGCTTGAGCATCTTGATAAGAAAAGAAGCTCTAACATAGAGATAACTTTTCCAAGTGTGATCTCACTTATTCCCTGTACATTATTTTAGACATATTCAAAATATATTCTTTCTTTCCACAATGGTTCTTTCAAACTGTGAAGACAAAGAGTGGAAAGTCAGAGGAGTTCTTTTCTGAACCCCAGGCTACAAGCTATAAAATAGATCTTGTACTTTACAGATAGGGTCATCTCAGAAGTTTTGCTGAGTAGGTTTTCTGATTATGCCCGAGTGACTGTATGTTTTAATTCTTTCACCTATCTTTGACAAAGAGGGGAAACAACAGATTTACAGTAACCTTACTTCCTCATGTGGAGTGAAAACTTTATAGTTTTGCCTAAAATTGATAAAAGTTTACATAAATATGTCAAACTTATTCACCTCACTTAAGATTTAATCTCTTTTTTTATGGTAACAACTTCAGAGAAAGGCATTATATTGTGTAGCAAGAACAATATTTATTGTAGCTACCTAAAGTAAAAGATAGTCTTGTAGCACAACCAGGTGATCAGAACACACAAACCTGCTTTGGAAAACTTAAAAATGTAGTCTTTAACCACATGATCCTTTCTGCACTGATGGGTGTTACATTGCTTATTAATACTTGTTCTCTGTTGAATATATGTGCAAGTGTAAAGTACATATTCATTAACATTCTGCCATATGTCCCATGGACAACTATCCAGGCATGAATTCTGCATATAGATTCCTTCAGTTTTCTCTAATTAGGAAGAATCATTCATGACCATCTGTCAGCCTCTGTACCCAAGTCCTAGGTACATCCAAGGACTTGGATGCCTATAAAGTCAAATTCAATCAGCAATTACTCATCCTGCCATGCCAATAAAGCTTATAATGCTCAAGGTAAATTAACATGGTATATTGCCTCTATTTCTGACTCATGGTTAAGAAGATGCTTTAGACTTAGGGGGTCTAACTCTTCCTGAGTGGCCTGTGAAGAGCACTGAATTAGAAGTTTACTGTATTCTTTTTTGTTCAAAAAGCTTTATTCTGGGACAATAGATACAATAAAAGACCTCTGTTTCTCCTCTAGAGAGAAAACATCATGCATTTCAATATATAAAAGTAAGTTTTCTTTAGAGCCTTTGGTGATGTTTTATTGGGTAGTCAAGATTATTCTACTTTTTTGGTCTGAACTAAAGTACATCTATTTAAATCTCTGTTCTCATTTTTAAAAAGAGTATTTTTATCTGAGTTTTGTCACTTGAATCATTCTGAGGGACAAATTCTCAGCTGATGTAGATAAAAAAAGTTAATTTAATTTATTTGATGTCTTTATTTACCATAGTATCAGGGTTTTTTTCCAGTTCCCTGCCTGAAAATTTCTCCACTCAAAATTGGTGAGTTTTCTATATACATATATAAAGGAATTTCAAGCTTTAGTTTGTTGGGTTTTTTTTTAAAAAAAAAAAAAGTTCATACCAATTTCCTTGTAGAAGAGCAGCAGAAGTGTATTTCTTAGGAAGGAATACAAGAAAAATTAGATGTGCAATGGATGTACCTTTGAACCTTTGTAGCCCATTATTTGAGTTGCATGTTATAAGAAGTACAATCAAAGGATGCACATGGACTAGTGGAGGATGAGCCCTCACAAGAAAGGTGCAAGTGCAGCACTGACACATCATGAGCTGGATTTGCTGCACAGTGACTCTGTGCAACACCCTGTGTTTCCCATCCTGAGTGACTACCATAATGGACAGAACTGAAACCACGGACTAAAGGACTTCAATGAATATTTTAGAGACACTTTACGGGAATGGCTCATAGACTAAGCAAATTATGGGGCTGTGTGTATCAAAGGATGGGAAGTAAAGGAATATCTAATGTTGTAGCAATTCCCTGCAGTACCTCTGTAGCCCAGGGTGCTCCAGGAGAGGCGGCACTGAACGGGGTGCCCCCTGACGAGTCTGCCGGTCCCGGTTATCGAAGGCTTCGGCGCAGAGACAGATGGAACAGCAGGCCGGGCCTTTGGGGTTGAACAGAGGTGTTTATTCAATGCATGGTGGTGGGCCCAAGACGCCTCTCCCCACGTGGAGAGGGCTTTTATGCACACAGAAAGTGGAAAGGGTCAGGGTCAGGGTGACTTAACCAATTATGGCAGAGCATGAGAGGGCATAAAGGATTGTAACACCTGAGTTGGAACCAAATACTGGAGAGGAAACAGGGGTGTGTTGGGTTAAACCATAAAATGAAAATATGGATATGGAATGACCTAAAAGGCACACTGCAACATAATGTGAGTGTATTGGACATGGCATATAATATATGGACACATCAGTGTAGACTGTACTGGCTTTGGGAAGTTTTTTGGGTTTTTTGAATAGTAGCTCATATGGTATTAAGTTTTTGATCTGTGACCAAAAAAGTGTTTTAGCTGTTGCTGAACAATGCTTACAAAGTGTCAAGGAAGATTTCTGTTTTTCTTGCTCTACTTAATAAACAAGGAATCGGGGGGTGCTCAAGAACATGGTGGTGACACACCTGGCACAGCTGACTCCGTATGACCCCATATGATCAGTCCATACCACACAGCATCAAACTCAGCAATGAAAGCTCAGGGAAAGAAAGAGAAAGAGGTGCCATGCAGGGTTAAGACATTTGTCTTCCCGAGTAAACACCACACATGATGGAGTCCAGTTTTCCTGGAAATAGCTAACCATCTGCCTGATGGTGGGAAGGAATGAATTAATTCCTTTTTTTTTTCTTTTTATTTTCACAATTTTTTATTTACCTATTAAATTGTTTTTATCTAAATCCACAAACTTTCTCACTTTTACCCTCCCTATATTCTTTCCCATCCCACTTGTGGGGGATTAAGTGTGAAGGTATGTGGGGCTGAGCTGCCTACAAGTGTTAAACAACAACAAAATTTTATCAGCTACTTATGTGAAAAAACAACATTTTGGAACACTTACTAAATACAAAGAACTGGAAATGAAATATTAGTCTGAGAAGGGACAGAACCAAGTCCCATTACAAGTAGTTGACCTCATTGGTCAGTTTCTCAGGTTTTAAAGAATACTTGCACATTTCACTTGCACAAAGGTTTCTAGTTTTCTGTGGTTTGGGGTTTCTTTGGTTCCATTATGTCCTTTTAAACTAATCTTTATATTTAAAATACACCAAGAGTCAAAATACTAATAGGGAATGTGACAACCACTGAAATCAAGAACAATTTCAAATTATGCATCAATTAAAGAAAGCCACCTTCTTTTATACCTGCAAAACAGGCACTTGATTAGATGTATTCTGCTTTGTTAAGCTCGATACGCTTCTTTTTTTCCAATAAAATAGTCTACATATTATATGAGAGAATCAACAGCAGAGTTTGAATAAAAAGCCTGAAGAGAGCAATTTATAGTGAATTGAGGCAAATGGCACAGATGCTTACAGACAGTGCATATTGTTGATAGTGCTCATCTCAAACCAACATCCCATAATATCCAGGGGTTATCTTACAGTCAAAGCAGGAAATGTGGGAGCTGGTAAGAAATATGACACAGAAGATTTCACTGCTTGGAGGCTGCAAGCTGAGAACTTCTTATGGTTAGAGACATTATAGACAGTTTGACCTTGCCTCTAGGCCCCAAAATTCTTCTATGTCACATATGCCATTCCTTGCTCTCAACATCCAGCTTCAGTAGTGCTCACTGTTCAGCTGCTGTGCCCATTTTTTGCATTATATTTTTCTTAAAATATGTGGTTATACAACACTTGCTCATAAACAAGCTGAGCTTTCTAGTCACAGATTACTCTTTCCTACTGCAACATTTTATCATTATCCTAAAGATTTCACAGTTTTTAACTTAGCTGCAAAAATACTAATGCAAAAAAAAAAAAAAAACAAACCAAAACAAACAAAAAAAAAACAACAAACAAACTAACCCAACATTTTCAAAGGCAAAGTCTTGGATAATAACTTCTTATACCCAGATAACAGGTACTAATTATTACAATTTTTCATTGACAATATTTTACTTTTTTTAGGGGAGGGAATGGATTTCCCAGTGATCCTATGCATATCACCTAGACATCTGTGGAGAAAACAGAGAATAGCAGAATTTGGAGGTGGTCTGATCTGGGCACTAGAGTAATGCTTGGTCTGTTAAAGCACTTTCTTCCTATTGATTGTTGATTTTATGGAAATTTAAAAGTCTGAGTCCAGTTGTGACATTTTGCTACTTCTGACTATGTATTCAGTACCATGCAGATAAATTCATAATCTTTTTCGAGTGAAGTATCATTTTCCCTTTTTCATAAACCTTGAAAGTAGTGAAATTACTTGCTGGAATTCAAATTAGACCTGTATACATCTAGTCCACTGAATAAGGCCAAATTTCTGAGGGTATTTAGGCACTAGATTCTGTGATAACAGTGGGCATTAGATGCCTAGCGTATTTATAAGTCTCCTTCAAAATTAAACTGAAAAATTAAGGAATATACTTTAAAGAAATGAAAGACAGTTACTGGAACATCTGTTGGATCTCAAAGGTATAATTGTGACACATGCCACATGTCACCTTCAGTGACTATGTCCCACCAGCATTGAAAATTAAGAGAACTGGAAGGTATCCATATGTCAGCCAGAAGATAAGAGAGTCTTGGGCAGTAATAAACACATACTCTGATTTTATTCATTTAAACACATACTCTGATTTTATCCAGTTTTTAAATTTTTATATGAGATGATAAACTATATTTCATATTTTGTAATTCATTTTGTGCTGTTAATGAGAGATTACATTACATAACTTCTCCAAGAACATCTATTGGTAAAGAGGTGAAAAAATAGTGCCTGATTTAGGATAATCTTAAAAACACCTCAAAGGAGAAAAAAAAAAAAAAAAAAAAGGTTCATCAATACTTCAAGAGCTTATAGATTTTTTTCAGAGAAAACACTTTCTTAGTAAGTTGAAACTAATAAGAAAGCAGGGTGAATTGTGCTTTATATGAAAAGTGACTC
This sequence comes from Cettia cetti, assembly GCA_013401135.1. Lineage (NCBI taxonomy): Eukaryota > Metazoa > Chordata > Aves > Passeriformes > Sylviidae > Cettia > Cettia cetti. The sequence continues at coordinate 5,751 of VZUI01056630.1, read as the reverse complement.
TGGGAGTATAATATGTACAACTATGACACAGACACCTGTAGAAAGAAGGTCAATAGAAGGACTAAATGCCACTTATTCTAAAGAGAGACAGGACATTGTAAAACCCTCTCTTCAGACATACAAGTTATATATTTTATCATGAAAATTTGAACTAAATATATGGAGAAAACTAAATCTGATTTACCTTAAGAAAGTAGTAAAAACAACTTTTCTCCTACTTCTTTTGAATAAAGCATTACAGTTCTGTGCAAATATACCTCAAAAGTATTTAGAGCTTTTTCAGCCTCTCAACACTGAATTTTGTGCTGTTGTCAGTGGTGAGACCCTTTATCAAATATTTTCTTTTTGGAAGCATATATGCTACAATCTTTTTTAAGACAACCTTTAGACAGATGCAGCTGATTTTCATAAGCCTCAATCATTCATTTTGTTAGCCAGCTCTCAACTACAGTGCTTTTGATACTCCAAGGAAAACTTTTTTTTTTTTTTGCAAGCTATTTGGTCTATTTTTTTTAGTGGAATTAATATTTTCCCAAAAAATTTTTGTATTTTACATAAAGAATTTGCATTCTATATATTTGTAATCTGAAGAAATTTAACTATTAATATGAGCATTTTTCAGGGCTATTGTCTAAAGATAATCATGTAAAACCTGCTCTAGATCCCTAATGTGAAAAACTGATCAAAACTTTATTGAAGTCAGTTCAAACAATACAAAAAACTTCACTGGGGTTTAATTTGATCCTTTTATACTTTATTTCAAATCAATAATCTAGGAGTATTTAATGTCTTCTAAATATATGCAGTCCTGGTTCTGCCATGATTCAGCAGCAGTATATGCAAATACACACATATGTAAGTATTACAGAGATATTAATGGTAGGAGTAACCACCAATTGCACAAGACCATTATAATTAACGTTACCATATATTATCAATTTAGAGAATGGTTCTGTAGGAAAGGAAAAGAAAAAATTATATAACTGTTTTAATATCCTCATGGCCTCTCCATATATTATTTTAAAGAAGCTGTAAAATTTGTCTTACTACAATAGATGTGAGATTAAAAAGAAAATCAAAAAAAATACATAAATGTCAAATTTTTCCTTAAGGAGGAGTAGATATTTGATATTTTCCTTTTCAAATAAGTACTCTCTTAAGAAACATCTATTATTAATGACTTTTTAAAAAATATTCCCATTAATTGATATGTTTAAACAATTATTACCCTGATTAGGAAATCTGCATTATGGGCCAGTGTATTTCTATTAATTTTTTATTACAGTTCAATTTTGAAGTGCATGACTCTCTTGGTTCATTCAATCTGTGCAGTGATACTATTTTCAGAAACTTCAGTTATTCATTTATTCATGTTCCCTCTGGACACAGTAGTTAACAAGTCTTGCTTATTTTGATGCAGCTAATAAGAACTGATTTGATGATAGCATAGTTTATTGTGTTCCAAGCAAATCTAAGTCATTCATTGGACAGTTTGTGATGAGTAAAAACACCTCAACAATACCATCTGGATTCTCATAATTAAGTATAACCTTCAAACTACTTAATTTTTTTTCAAAATAAAATTGTCCTGCAATTCTTAGGTAGGTATCTTACAATGCTGAATTAATACCCTGTTCTATATTTTTGTACCTACTTCTTAATATTAAAATACTTGCATCTCAGTGTTCCCTGATTTTAACATTCTCATTGCAACTATTTTTGAAGACTTCATCCTAAACTTAACCACTTTGTTTTAAAAATCAAATAAACCAAAAATTTTCCAGGAGAGACTGTAGGGTAGAGGAAGAAAAAAAAAAAGTTAGAAATACATTAAAAATAATAAATACAAAAATTATAATAACATTGATAAATTTCCACCATTCATTTTTTAAATAATCATTTGAGATAAACCATTGAGTGGAGGAGGCTGAAGATCAATGTTATTCATACCTGATTCCAAAGAGAGCTTACACATTCCATTTTAAAATGCAAAGGACAGATCTTCTTCAGACTACAGCAATTTGCAGATTAGCAACCTCATGAGCCAGATAAGTTGTCTTTGGATTTTTCTTTCACTAGTCTGTCTGGTTCCTTTCTTAAGCTACCATACACTTTCACCATACTCAATACTCTGCAACAAAGTACCACGCAGTTTAAATATCTCTTATGTGGAAAAAGACCCTTTTTTTGGTTGATTTTAAGTCTGTTTACTTAGTAATTTCCAGTATGGAAGACGTTCAAGAACGTTGGTCATCTTTGCTGTCTTCTATAATTTTTTTCCTGTTCTACTTCAGCCTTTTCAAGATATGGACAAGGACTGCGCACAATATTCAACATGCAGGCCAAAGATCCCTCAGATCTCTATCACTTCAGATGAGCTATTTTAATGGATTATCTAAAACAGTGCCAGCACCACATACTTATAGTCATTCAGAATTCAAGACTGCTAAATCTGAAATGAAGATTTTTCCTATATTCATGATCTTGCATTTAACTACAGGAATTGCATGGCTTTGTCACTCAGCCTTGTCCAGTTTTCCACCATCAAGTATCCTCTTTATTGTAATGACATGTCTAGGAGCATTGCATCTAGCATGATTCTTGAAGCACTCTGACAGTTTCAGAATCTCAGATAAAAATAAATAATTATGCCTTGCCTTGCCTTGCCTTGCCTTGCCTTGCCTTGCCTTGCCTTGCCTTGCCTTGCCTTGCCTTGCCTTGCCTTGGATAGTGCTGCATTTCTTTCCCCTTTTTCCCCAGCCTTTGACTTCCTTTTCCTCCCTGTCACTCCCTTTTCTCTTCCCATTCTCCTCCCCTTTTCCTTTTTCCATTCAAGAACCCATGTGTCTTTGAGATCTAAGATGTTGCTTAGCTTCTTCAAGGACTTTTGGAAAGGAAATCTGTTTAATCTCTGAATGGTATGAACCCAGATGGTCTTACCTCAGTGATTGTCTCAAAGAATTCCAAAACCATTGCAAAGCATGATTTTCCTATAGAAAATTTGTGGATATTTTCCCCTAATATATTTTATTTATCCAGACATCAATTGATTTTATCCTTTATTATATTTACTACTAATTCATTGAGTACAGCTCTACACTGTCAAGGTATGTATGTTTCCAGATCTCTCTAGGAACAAATTTTGTAACATATAATGTTATTGTATTATCTAACTTTCTAGTGTGAGAAAAAGTTGCCTTTAAGCACGAGGTTACAAACTACACATAGTGGTTGGGCTGTTTCATTCCTGAGCTCCTTCATTTCCTGGCAGAGCATATCTGGAAGGCTAGAAGACAATCTTCAGTCTCAAGGAACTTCTGATTAATTCACTGCATCTGTTCTTTCAGTTTATAGCCTCCAAAGATGACTATCCCATTGCCGAGCTGATGAACACTTAGTAGCACACCACGCAGAGTATGAATTTTGAATTGTTGGCCATTATGGACCATTTAAAACATTAGACCATGAAAATGAAACAGTTGAGTTATGCAGTTACCTGAATTGTGGATAACAACATGGAAATAAAAGCAAACGTAAAAAAACAAAACAAATCAGCAGCCACAGCCCGTCTATTTTTTCTAATAATCACTATCATCTTAAATCTGAAAACAGAAACTAAGGAAAATTGATGTCTAAATGGCAACTTCTTGACATTATAAATATATATATATATATATACACTTGTGAGTGTCTATATTCAGAAAAGTGAACTAAATAGATGATTTAGATTGTATTTTTCAAAGTTCACCTGGTTTGATTATGAAAATGGGAACTATATTTGCATTGGCAAATATGGCTTTGTTCCCTCATTCTGAAACCTGCCATATTTAATATATGCACAAAGGAATAGGTTTTTTGCAGAAATAGGTTGTTAACATTTACTTAAACATGTTGCTAATGGTGAAATTTGCATACTTAGAAGAGTTCTAAAGAACAAAAATATATTTTAAAATAGCAAGGAGTGATTTCTACAGGATATAAATGCACCAATGAGCAAAAATGTTTCCAAGTTGAAATTGCTGTTTCAAGGTGCCTGCCCTTTCGGACGTATTTATTCCTCTTTGGTCTTTAGCAAAGCTTATGATGCTCTCTCTCACAGTATCCTTCTGAAAAAAATGTCCAGCACATAGCTAATAACCATATAATGCAATAGGTGAGCAACTGGCTCACAGGTTGGGCACAGACTTATAGTGAATTGGGTGTCACTGCCACTGAAACTGCAGGAAAAACAAAAAACTCTCCAACTACATTTTTTAGTTCTAGAGAATGAAGATATTACAGGATGTTGTTCTGGCCCGGATGTGTAACAGAAATCATTTCACATTGCCCAGATTGTGCAGAGAAAATCATACCATCATACACAGCTTTTACTAGATTTTTCACATACTTATACAGTTAAAACTCAGAGAAATTCATTGCTTCAATGTTCAATGGTTCGAAGTTACAGAGTTCTTAGTATTTGGTTTCCTATTTGTTATTGATCCCTTCACCTTTGATGTTAATTAGGTTCTCACTCTTCTGTTCTTTTCACTATCCTTTCCCAGACCAGGAGTCTCTGACCATGCCAGAGGTGATGTTTGGAGCTAATGTTCATTAATGGTCATTATCTTTTGTCTATGTTCTATTCTACTCCTAGCTGAGATGCTAAGCTCATCAAGCCTCCAGAGGTAAAACAGTTCCTTGAAAAGAAACTTCAATTCCTTCCCCGCTGGTCAAAGGTGAAAAAAACCCCTCCTGACTAAAGCTATATTAAAAAAATATACATGGTATCATTTCCAGCAACATCAGACTGGTGACCTGTCCAGTACTGGGTTTCCTCAGGGTTCCACCTCCAGGCCTGATTGTCCTCTGGAATTGTTAATGGTTTAAACATTGCTAAAATCATTGGATTTTGCCCACTCTAGCAAACTGAAAAGAAATAGCTATCCATATGCAACCACCAAAGTCAGCTCCTCCCAAATATGCCCACTGGAATTTGGACTGTGAGAGGAACTTGAGATAAGATAAAGGGGATACTATTGTCCAATTATCCCAGGTGTGGGGCATCGACATTTGATACCAATGGCTCAAACATTCAGAGGGCAGATGTGTGTTGAACAAGATAAGAAAAAGGCAAATTGTTGAAGGTGGGTACTGTCTCTCTGTCCTTACTCAAGTGAATTCAGCTTTAATTTCCTTTTTGTGCATGGTGGGTGGAGGGAAATACCAGGAGATTCACACAAAGCCTGAAGCCATCTCAGCTGCTGGGTCATGATGGGCCATAATTGATTCAACTGTGTTTATGTAACAGGTAGCTGTATCATCTTAGAAGGTGTTAAAGACTCACCCAGTCTGCAACCACAACTTCTATATGAGTGGACCAACAGACATCCAAATTGCAACTGTGGGGATGCAGAATTTGTTTTATAGGTTTTAGATATAAGTTTAGGATTTTTATTATAACTTTTGTGTAGTTTTAGTTACCCTGGTGTGGGCCCCATACCTTGGAATTTGTTACTATCATAGTTTGATAAGGGTTTCTATGACTACTTTGGTCTCTGCCCAGAGACTGTTCCCCATTGGTTCTTTTATGTATTCTTTTTCCCTTTGTCCATCATGGAATTTACCTCCAAGGTCAAGTTGCCCTCGGAGAAGATTCAGCCAGCAGTTGGCACAGTGTCTTTTAAGACCACTCCCAAGTTACCTTTGATTTGCTAGTGTTTAGGTAATTTTGTTGGCATTTGTTTCTTTACAATTTACTATTGGTTGTAA
>VZUI01056625.1:0-20577 GCA_013401135.1 Cettia cetti | reverse complement strand
CCTGTCCCAGAGCAGAGCTCAGCCCCTGCCCCTCCGCCTCCCCTCGGGAGGAGCTGCAGCCCCCAGGAGCCTCCCCTCAGTCTCCTCTGCTGCAGCTGAAGGAGCCAAGTGCCCTCAGCCCCTCCTCAGAGCCTTCCCCAGCTCCGTGTCCCTCCTTTGGACACTCTCCAGCAGCTTTGGACCCTTCTGATCTCGTGGTGCCCCCGGTGCCCCCAGCCCTGGAGGTGAGGCTGCCCCAGTGCAGAGCAGAGTGGGACAATCCCTCCCTGGGCCTGGTGTCCCCAGGACACGGTGGCCCTTTGGGCTGCCAGGACTCAGCAGTGACTCAGATCCAACTTGGCACTGACCAGGACCCCCAGGTCCCTTCCCACAGCGCTGCTCTGCAGCCTCTCACTCCCAGTCTGTCCCTGCATCCAGGGCTGCCCCACCCCATGGCAGGTTCTGACACCTGCCCTTGTCACTTGTCGCATGGTTGGGGATTTCCCAATCCTCACATTTGTCAGGGTCTCTCTCTGGGACCTCTCTGTCCTTGAGAATGTCAGCAATTTCTCCCAAGTGAGTGGCCTCAGCAAACCCACTCAGGACCTTCCAGTCCTGTCCCCAAGTCACTTACAAAGATATTTGGGAGACCTCGCCCTAAGATGGAGCCCTGTGGAACCCCAGTGGTCACCATGTTGGATGTCACCCCATTTCCTGTAACTTTCTGAGGGGCAAGACCATCAGCTCAGCAGTGCAGAGTCTGGGTGCTTTGCCTTGTTTTCAAGCTTATTTCACAGAATATTGTAAAACTTCATCAGGTTTTACTGAATTGCAGCCTGTGCTGCTGGACCCCTTGTAGCTTGGTAACTTGACCTGAGTTTTTAACTGTAAAAGCCTGGGCAGGTCTGTGGTTCCTGGAGGCAACATCTTCCCAGGAGGAGGTGTGAGGCAGTGCAGGGCTGTCCCTGAGTGTGGCACTGTGCAGCTGCTCCCTGGGCAGCCTCCTCCCAGCACAGCCTTTGTGTGCAGTTGCCTCCTGGATTTTACCACAGGTTTGTATCTCGAGGCAACTTCATTTGTGCAGCTGGGACTCTGGCCAGGTGCCATAAATGTTTATGCAATAACAGGAGTGAAGATCCCTTTCTGTTCTGCACAGCCTCCAGATGCCTGTGTGTTGTGGGGATTTGCTTATGTGTTAATTGCACCTTTGCCTTTGGACATGTTTATCTTGGGTTGAAAGAACAACTTGATGTTTCCTCTGGCGCTGGTGATTTTGTGCCCACGTCAGCTGTGGACAAGGTGCACAAGGTGTAGGATGGGGAAGGTTGGACCCTGGGGTTGCTGCTCTCTGCCCTTGGGGCCTGGCAAGGGCTGTGACTCTGTATTCTCACACAAGTGTCTGCTCACTTATTTTTTATTGATGCACGTGTTAATTTATCAGGCAAATCTCAGCTATGAAGCAGCCCTGTCCTAAAATATATGCTTAAAATATGTGCTTAAATGATGTTAACATTGCATATAGACTGTATGGCTATATGAGTGAGCATGCTTTGTGCCAGCCAGGAGGAGTATTTGAGATGGTGCAGGCATCAGACAAGGAATATTCACTGAGACTACTATATCCCTAGTATGTGTCTGCAGTGGGTGGTGGTAGAAGTCTGCAGTGCTTCTGACAGGGCTGTAAGCATCCTGCACTCAGCACTGCTGCTGTGCCCCTGACCTGAGCAGTGGGGCAGGCTGTAGGAGGATCATAGAATCCCACAATGGTTTGGGTTGGAAACGACTTTTAAGCCCATCTCATTCCACCCTCTGCCGTGGGCAAGGACACTTTGGGTACACCAAGCCTGGACCAGCCTGGCCTTGAACACTTTCATGAATGGGGCAGCCACACCTCTCTGTGCAACTGGTGCCAGTGCCTGGACAGGACAGGCTGCAGGTGCCTGGGTTTTTCATGCCCATGTGCTGAAGGAATTGCCAGACTCTGCTGCTGCAGGGCTGGGGGCAGTCCCTGCTCCAGGTGAGGTGGGGACCAGCTGGGGTCCTGTTGGGCACAAAATTCCAGCTGCTTGCATTCTTCAGTGTCACACAAGTTTGGTACCAATGCTCTGCTTAGGAAAAGTGGTCTCAAGTTCTAAGAACAGACTTAGGAGACTTTAAAGAGGCTGTTTCAGCATGGAGGAGTGTAACATTTTGTTGCTCTTCTCCCCCTGTCTGTTGCAGCACACTAGTTACTGCTTTGACTTTGCAAACATAAATTCCTGAGCCTGCTGATCTCTGCAGCCAGCTCCCCACTATGGATCAGGACTATGAGAGACGTCTCCTACGGCAAATCAACATCCAGAATGAGAACACAATGCCTTGTGTGAGTAAAGATGGGCTCGGGCTCACTTTATGTTGTTGTCTGTCTCACTTGTGACTGTTTTCCTTGAGCTTTTGGAAGACCTGGGGCCTCCTCAAAGTAAACCACAGTCTTTTGTTGGGTTGTGAGCAGGTGTGAGCTCCTCAGCTCTTCTATGAATACCCAAATAGCTTGACTTTAAGAGAGCTTTTGAATATATAACCTCAGTTCAGGTTGCAAAAGGGATGAAGATATTTTTGTGGAGTTCAGTAATACCTTTTTAATACATAATCTCAGCAAGTACACATTAACATAAAAAATGGAGGGCTAACAAACCAACCAAAAAAGTAACTTCAGTGTCTCTTATTCTTTAATTCAGGTAGCAGAGATGAGAAGAACCTTGACACCTTCCAATTCTCCAATGTCTTCTCCTAGTAAGCATGGTGACAGGTTCATTCCTTCAAGAGCTGGGGCCAACTGGAGCATCAACTTCCACAGAATAAATGTAAGTTTTGCTCTCTTCTCCTACAGCTCAGTCTTGGAACTGAGGAAATGGTACCTTTTGTTTTGGCTGGCATGATTGCTCTGCTTATATTCTGCACCATGCACTTTTACTGCCCCAGAGGAGTTCTATTGAGTGTGTGTGCTCAAACCCTGTGCTCCCTGCATTTGCCATTTCACCATAGACCCTGAGGTTTCTGTATGGTGATGGCATGTTTCTCCATTTCAGGAAAATGAAAAATCACCAAGCCAAAACAGAAAAGCAAAGGATGCTACATCAGACACTGGCAAAGGTGAGACCACCCTTCTACTGCTGGGCAATGTCCAGAGCTCTTATTGCAAATTGCTGGGGAAGTTAAGGCCATGCTGGCACTTTCATGCTTATGCCAAAGCTCATGCTGGTGTTTTGAGAAATGCCCCCATCATGAGTGACTACCAGGTCACTGCTTTTGATGAGTTTCTGGATGCAAGAGGCTGTCTCTATCCCTTGATTTATTGGGTTATGGAAGCATTTTCCTGATGCAGTGGATGGAGGGAAAACTTGATACTAATCTTGATTCTAAATGGAGGCCCCAGGCTTATTAAGAGACTGTGAGAGTACAAATTGTAGAATCCCAGACTGGCTTGGGTTGGAATGGACCTTAAAGCCCATCTCCTCCCACTCCCTGCCATGGGTAGGGACACTCCCCACTGTCCCAGGCTGCTCCAAGCCCTGTCCAGCCTGGCCTTGGGTACTTTCAGGGATCCAGGGGCAGCCACAGCTGCTCTGGGCAACGTAAGCCAGGGCCTCCCCACCCTCACAGCAAACAATTCCATCCCATTATCCCATCCAGCCCTTCCCTGTGGCAATGGGAAGCAATTCTGCCTTGTCCTGTCCCTCCATCCTTTGTCCCAAGTCTCTCTCCAGCTCTCTTGGAGCCCCTTTAGGCCCTGTGAGGGGCTCTGAGAGCTCCCTGGAGCCTTCTTTTCTCCATGTCATGCACACATGATCCTGACACTCCCTGCTGTTGCTGCTTTGAGCTCTCTGCTCAGTGCCTGTTTGTGTTTACAGATGGCCTTGCCTACTCTGCCTTGCTGAAGAATGAACTCTTGGGAGCAGGGATTGAGAAGGTGCAGGACCCCCAGACAGAGGACAGGAGGCTGCAGCCATCCACCCCAGAGAAGAAATCTCTCTTCACTGTAAGCTGGTTTCTTGCATTAACAGCAGTGGAGGTGTGTGTGTGTCACAGGAACAGAGCACAGGGCTCAGCCAGGCTTCTCATGCAGTGACTTGGTGTTGGGGCTTGGCTGAGATAAGCTGTTGATAACAGATGTGGTGGCCTGCAAAGGGAACCTGAGAGTGCAGCAAGCAATGTGCTTCCTGTGTTTGTACTGGCAGGAAAGCTGGCTGGAGCCAGGCTTTTTGGACAGTGTGGTGAGTGGCCAAATCAGGATTTTGGACTTGAGTGTTGCTGAGGGGTTTTGGAGCACCTGGGAAAGGCAAAACTGGGTGTTGGAATGATCTTGGCACCAGTGCACGCTGGGTGTGATGCCCCAGGCCTCGGGCACACTGGCATCCTCACAAGCTGTGTTTCTTTCTGCAGTACTCACTCAGCACAAAACGCTCCAGCCCGGATGATGGCAACGAGGTCTCACCCTATTCCCTGTCTCCTGTCAGCAACAAAAGGTAATACTGGTGCTCAGCACATTAAAAGAAGGGAAGGGCTGGGACAGAGGGTTTGGTGAGGTTCTCTAGGACTTTGGTCTAAAGTTCTAAAATTGCAATCTGAATTGGATTTGGAAATCTGGAGAGATAATAAAACAGTCAAGTCCTAAGAATTTCTTCAGGTGCCCAGTCTGCCTATGTTCTTGTAATGTCTTGGTCAGCTCTCAGTAATAATCAGTTTACCTTTCTGCTTCATAGCTCCTTTGTAGAAGCATAACCTAACTCCTTCCACTCTTGCTGCTGAAAAATGGTTGTGCAACTTTTTTGTCTCTGCATTTCTATAGAAACTTCAGAGTACTCTGGAAAGGGTCTGTAAAGAGTGGCTACACCTGTGCCTCCCATCTGCTGTAATGTGCAGATTCCTGTAGTTGTTTTTTTAATCTGTTTTTATAAACAGTCAGAAGCTGCTAAGATCACCTCGAAAACCGACTCGGAAAATCTCCAAGATTCCTTTCAAAGTGCTGGATGCCCCAGAGCTGCAGGATGACTTCTACTTGAACCTGGTGGACTGGTCCTCTCTTAACGTGCTCAGTGTTGGCCTTGGGACTTGTGTTTACCTGTGGAGTGCTTGTACAAGCCAGGTAAGTGGTCATGAGTGTCTGAAGATTGACTTGCCCATTGATGTAGGGTTTTTCCAGCCTTGCAGAGCTATGGAATGTGCTGTGTGAGGGCTTCAGCACTTGCCACACTCTATCCCAAGCACAGCACTGGTTTGTGAGGCTGCCAGTAGTGCTGTGTGACAAAAACACCTCTCTTACCCCATTCTTCCCCCTGAAGGTGACCCGGCTGTGTGACCTCTCTGTGGAAGGCGATTCCGTGACGTCCGTGGGCTGGTCAGAGAGGGTGAGTATGATGCTGTCAGCAAGGACAGCTGAGACATGGGGCACTTAATCACTGTCATCATAGCTGTAGTTAACTCTCTGAGCTGTTTTTTCTCTGCTTAAAGAGAGGGGAAAGAGAGCGGCCTCTTGTATCTTGAGGTTCTTGAGGCATTGCTAAGAGGAGTGGGAGGGAGAAGGAGCCAGTTTACTTCTTCAGCTCTTGACAATAAAATGTTACAATAAATATATTCCAGACAGGCTGCTTGGGCCTCTCAGTAGGGAAAAATATGTAAGATGGAAGAACTCTGGATGCTTTCCATCTCGTGGGATTTATGTCAAGTCTTTTCCTTAACTTTCAGTTTTCTGGCTGTGCTTCCTGACTGTACTGATCCTGGCTCTCTGTTTGTCCAGGGAAACTTGGTGGCCGTTGGTACTCACAAGGGCTTTGTACAGATCTGGGATGCAGCTGCAGGAAAGAAGCTCTCCATGCTGGAGGGACACACAGCCAGAGTTGGTAAGGAGTGGGACAGCAGAGGGTTCTCAGGGGTCTCTCCTTCCTGATTGAATTTTGTTAGCCAGGGATCTGCTGGAAATAGAGAACTCAGAGTACCAGGATTGATATTTATCCCCTGCTGTGTCCTGAGCAGGTTCAAATATTATCATCTCATAACTCTGGTGTTCTGATCTGGGTGTGATGGTGGGTGGATGTTGCAGCAGGTGTTTCCTCCTTGCTTGAGGCTTTTTGGGTTTGGTTGCAATATCTCTTCACTGCTTCTGGCTTCCGATTTCAGCCCTGCTGGCAGCTTCACACTGAGATTTCCAGTTCTCTTTTTTGGGGAACTGTTTTTTTCTCAGAGATGTTGTGAATCTAACTCTAGGGTGAGATTTGGGAAATCCATGCATCTTCCAAGATCCATTCTTGTCCTTTACTGCACTGTGAAGTGGAGTTGGTAATACCTGCAGTCAGTTTGTTCAGGGGAACCTCTATTTGTGCCCTGATCTAGGACTCCAGGGAGTGGTTGTAAGGGAGATCTGTAAGGAGTGGTTTGAGGTTTGTTAGGGGTTTCTTTTTTTAAACCCTGGCAGCTGTGATGGCTGCATTTTGCTTACCAACTGCTGCAGGACTGGAAGGGTTAGGCTTGACAATGTGGCCAGCAGGAGCAGGGCAGTGACCATCCCTGTGTGCTGAACACTGCTGAGGTCCCATCTCGAATCCTGGAGTCAGTTTTAGATCTCTTCACAACAAGAAAGACATTGAGGGCCTGGAGCGTGTTCAGAGAAGGGAACAGAGCTGGGGAAGGGGCTGAAGCACCAGGAGCAACTAGGGGTGCTGGAGGGCCTCAGGCTGGGGAAAAGGAGGCTCAGGGGGCACCTTCTGGCTCTGCACAACTCCCTGACAGGAGGGTAGAGCCAGGTGGGGGTTGGCATCTTCTCCCAGGGGGCAAGGGACAGGATGAGAGGGCATGCCCTCAAGCTGTGCTAGAGGAGGTTTAGATTGGATATTGGGAAAATTTCTTTACAGAAAGTGTTATAAATCATTGGAACAGGCTGCCTAGGGCAGTGGTGGAGCCGCCATGCCTGAAAAGTGTTTAAAAGACGTGTGGCTGTGGCACTTGAGGACACGGTTTGCTGGTGGATGTGGTGGTGCTGAGTTGATGGTTGGAGCTGGTGACCTTAGAGGTCTTTTGCAGCCTCAGTGATTCTGTGATTGCATGACTCCTGCAGCAGCCTCTGAAGCTCTGCCCTGTTGCAGGTGCCCTGGCATGGAATGCAGACCAGCTGTCGTCCGGGAGCAGGGACAGGATGATCCTGCAGCGGGACATCCGCACGCCACCCCTGCAGTCTGAGCGGCGCCTGCAGGGACACAGGCAGGAGGTCTGTGGGCTCAAATGGTCCACGGACCACCAGCTCCTGGCCTCTGGAGGGAACGATAATAAGGTACATTCCTTCCCAGGGTCACAGGAAATGCCAGACCCCCTTTCTCTCTAGGACAAGGGGCAATGTTGCCAAGTTGCACCAGGGGCGGTTCAGGTTGGATGTTGTATTGCTGGAGGTGTTCAAGGCCAGGCAGGACAGGATTTGCAGGAACCTGGTCTAGTGGAAGGTGTCTCTGCCCATTGCAGGGGATGAAACTAGATTGGCTTTAAGATCCCCTCCAACCCAAACCATTGTATGATTCTATGATTAGGGAAAAATTTCTTTGCTGAAAGAGTGGTTAAGCATTGGAACAGACTGCCTAGAGCAGTGCAGGAGTTGCCTTTCCTGGAAGTGTTCAAAAAACAAGTGCATACAGCACTTTGCAATATGGTTTACTGGGCACAGTGGGGTTAGGTCAAAGGTTGGACTTGATCTTAAAGGTCTTCTACAGCCTTAATGGTTCAGTGATTCTTTAAGGATGTTTGAAATGGACTTTTGTTTTGGTTGTTGAACTATGACCAAACATAAATCATGCTAAGCTTCTGCTCAGTCTTCCTAATAAAATGAAAAAGGCAAATTTAATTTTGCCTCTGTTCTTGGCTAATTAAATCTCTAGCTTGGCTCAGGAGGTTGAGTTCAACAAAGCCACTGCTAAGCTGCCCTTCCTGGCTTTGTTTGGGTAGTGTGTGGTCAGGTTTGTTGCAGTAATGTTTGTGTGCAGCAGGAACCTGAGGTAGAGCTCTGTGAGTTCTCATACCTGTAACTCAGGCTTGCAGCTCACTGAGCACCATATGGGAGAAGCATCTGCCACAAAAAAGCAGTGTTCCAAGCCCTTTGGAGTGGGTTGCTAGGTAGGGAATGTGCCCAGTGCCTGTGTGACAGCATGGTTGGACCGAGTTCCTCCTGCTGAGAATAACTCCTAATGAACTGAGCAGATTTCTAGATGTGTTCTGGAATGATACAGCCAGAAAGGCAACAGAAGGGTCTGAGGCCCCCTTCAGTGATGCTGTTTCTTTAGATTTATTCCCTTACCTTAGGGCCTGTTCCTGCCATGTGGCCTGGGGGTAGGACAGCTCCTCAGCTGAGTGTAGTGCCAGGGGGGTTATGACTTCCTCATCCCTGGAAGTGTTCAAGGCCAGGTTTGATGGGATTAAGAGCAACCTGGTTTAGTCAAAGGTGTCCCTGCCTGTGGCAGGGATTTGAACTGCATGAGCTTTAACCAACCCAAACCATTCCATGATTCTGTGAAGTGCAGAGTGGAGCTGTGCATGTCTGGGCAGAGCTGTGGGAAATCAGTTTACTGCCCAGCTGCCCTCATCGGTCCCACTGTGCTCCCTGGGTGTAGTGGACACGTGACTGAGGCGCAGTTTTGATCACATCTCTTCTCTCTGCCAGCTCCTTGTCTGGAATCACTCCAGCCTGAGTCCTGTCCAACAATACACAGAGCACCTGGCAGCAGTCAAAGCCATTGCCTGGTCCCCACACCAGCACGGGCTGCTGGCCTCGGGCGGGGGCACAGCCGACCGCTGCATCCGCTTCTGGAACACGCTGACAGGGCAGCCCCTGCAGTGCATCGACACCGGCTCCCAGGTGTGCAACCTGGCCTGGTCCAAGCACGCCAACGAGCTGGTGAGTCCTGCCCCGTGCAGCTGCTGCCAAGCTGCCTGTGTTGGGAAGCATGGCTGGGCGTGAGCCAGGGGTGTCCAGGGGGGCCAGGAGGCCAAGGGCATCCTGGCTTGTACCAGCAAGGGTGTTTCCAGCAGGAGCAGGGCAGTGACCGCCCCCCTGTGCTGGGCACTGCTGAGGCACCTCAAGTGCTGGGGTCCGTTTTGGGCCCCTCACAAAAAGAAAGACCGTGAGGGGCTGGAGCATATCTGGAGAAAGGAACAGAGCTGGGGGAGGGACTGGAGCACAAGTCTGTTCAGGAGCAACTGAGGGAGCTGAGGGGCTCCAGCCTGGAAGGAAAGAGGCTCAGGGGAGACCTTCTCTCACTTTGACAGGAGGGTGAAGCCAGGTGAAATTCAGGCTCTTCTTCCAGGTAACAAGTGACAGCGCAAGAAGAAATGGCCTCAGGTTGCACCATGGGAGGTTTAGATTGGATATTAGGAAAATTTCTTCATGGTGGTCAGGCACTGGAATGGACTGCCCAGGGCAGTGGTGTAGTCTGTAGTGTGTTAAATTTGATGATCTTGCAGGTCTTTTCCAGACTTAACAATTCCATGATTCTATGATGCATGTTCCCCTCTCCCCTTTCAGGTGAGCACCCACGGATACTCCCAGAACCAGATCCTCGTCTGGAAATACCCCTCATTAACTCAAGTAGCAAAGCTCACAGGGCACTCTTACCGAGTCCTCTATCTGGTGAGTGATGGCCATGGCTCTGTAGCTGCTCACCTGGCCATGGGTGTGCTCAGACGGGACCCAGAGCAGCAGTGCCAGTGCCACCATGAGCTGCCTGGATGGCAATGTGAACACTCCCCATGAGCAGTGGAAAACTGTTGCATTTCTGTGCCTGCAAGGGACATTTTGATTTGCTGCTATGGAAATGTGAGGCTTTGTTAATGATAGCAAAGCCTGCCAAACTCTCCTGAGGAAACATCTGAGTTTTCTCTAAGAGAACTCTCCTAAGCCTGGAGAAGAGAAGGCTCCAGGGAGACCTTCCAGTGCCTAAAGAGGCTCCAGAAGAGTTGTAGAGGAACTTTGGAGAAGGATCTGGAATAGCAGGACAAGGGGGAATGGCTTCAGGCTCCCACAGGGCAGGGTTAGATGGGAAATTGGGAAGAAATTCTTCCTGGGAGGGTGGTGAGGCCCTGGCAGCAGTTGCCCAGAGCAGCTGTGACTGCCCCTGGATTCCTGGAAGTGTCCAGAGCCTGGCCTTGGAGCAACCTGGGATAGTGGAAGGAGATGAGCTTTAAGATCCTTTCCAACCCAAAACATTCTGGGATTCTGTAATTTTACGAAACACAAGCTTCTCTCCTTGCTCCCAGAAGACTTTCACACCTCTTCACTCATGACTGTTGCCCAAGGAGTTAAACATTTGTTGTGGGTAATCCCAATCCATCTCATATCTCACATCTCATCTCCATGCTGTTACTGTTACATGGGGGCATCAGCAGTTCACAACAGAGCTGACAAATGCTGATAATGTTTTGGGAGGTTGATCCCAATGTAAGCAACCAATACAGCCAGAAAATGCAGTCATATCATCTTCCTGCCTTCAGGCATGTTGATAATCCCAGGGGGAACAGCCTCAGGTACACATGGCTTGGATTTCTTATCACAAGTATTCTTCCCACAACACTCCCTCCGTGTGTTCCATAGCTGCAAGTGCCCAAATTGCCCCTGAGGCTGCATGGGGCACCTGGAAGCAGAGGTAGCTGGCTTCTCACTGCTGAGCAGAAAGGAGAGTTAAATCTCACCTGCATTCCAACAGAGACTTGTTTTCAGCCTCAAAAATCTGACAGGTGCTAATGGTTGTTGTCTTGTCTTTAGGCAATGTCCCCTGATGGGGAGGCCATTGTCACAGGAGCTGGAGATGAAACCTTGCGCTTCTGGAACGTCTTCAGTAAAACTCGCTCGACAAAGGTAATGCCAGGCCTGGGGGAACTGGGGCCACATTGGCTCTGCTCTGCTGCCTCCTCTCTGATCCCTTCCTGCAGATCAAGGGCTAGGGCAGTGATTCAGCTTTGCTGAGATTTAAGTAAAAGGTCGCCCTGTGTGCCAAGGGAGATGTGACACAACATCCCTCTCCAGGCTGGTCCAGGGCTGCTGAGCAGAGCAGGGCAGCGTTTCAGGGGCCTCACCAAGCTGAGCCCTCAGGTGACAGGCTGGCAGAGCTGGGGGTGTCCAGCTGGAGATGAGAAAGCTCCAGGGGGACCTTACAGCCCCTTCTAGTGCCTAAAGGGGCTTCAAGCAAACCGGAGAGGGACTTTGGACCAGGGCCTGGAGGGGCAGGACAAGGGGAAGTGGCTTCCCACTGCCAGAGGACAGGGCTAGATGGGATATTGGGAAGGGATTCTTCCTTGTGAGAGTGGGCAGGCCCTGGCACAGGGTGCTCAGAGCAGCTGTGGCTGCCCCTGGATCCCTGGCAGTGCCCAAGGCCAGGTTGGACAGGGCTTAGGGCAACCTATTGCAGGGGATGGAGAAAGATGCACTTTAAGGTTCCTCAAAGCCCAAACCATTCAGTGACTCCATGATTATCCCCTGCTTAAAATGGGGGTTTGGATGAAAATGGGATCATGAATTCTGCCAGTGACAACTTGCCATCACCAAAAGCAGATTGTGCCTGATGTTCTGAGAGCTTTCTTGAGTGCCTGGTATTGGAATTTGGAGGAGGGGTCTGGGGCGAGCTGGCATTGCTCTGGGGGTACCCCAGTTCTTGCTATCTCTGGGGTACAGCTGCCTGCAGAGCTCTAGGAATGGCACTCTGGCCAGCTGCACACTTTTTACATCTGAAAGAAACCCATGGGTTTATTTATGGTGTTGGACTTTGATTTGTGAGCTGGGATCATGCCCTGAGCTAAAGATACCAGATTAAAAACAAACCAACCCAGAAGCCTGTGGAGTAACAGCTATTTACCCCCTGCTTTGTCTTCTCTTGTCAGGAGTCTGTATCTGTGCTCAACCTCTTCACCAGGATACGATAAACCCCCTCCCTGTGCCCCGGGAACCTACAGCCTGACATTCCAGGATCAGACCACTCCCTCGGCGTGCATGGACCCCCAGATCCCAGCCAAGGGGAGGGAGAGCTGTGGGACTGCAGCAGGACCCAGCTCATTAAATGTGTGCTTGTGACCCACAGGGCTGGGCAGTATTTGGGATGGGGTGGGGAAGGGAGGGAACTGCCAAAGGTTATTGGATTCATCCTTCATAAAGGGAAATGGGTACAAGAGAAATGTTAACCCAGCATCCTCCAGCCTTCAGGATGGTACTGGGGAGGACTCGTGTGACATGGACCATTGAGACTGGAGCGAGGCCCTCCCCTCTGCCATGGTGTGCCTCCTGCGAGAGAGGAGCATCTCCTTGCTGTTGTGGGAAGGGGTTTGATGTGCTGGTCTGTGTCCTAGAGTGACATCTCCGGAGGCAGGAGCCAGCCAGACTGGCCTGGTACAGCTGATGCGAGGGGCACAGCTCCAGGCTGGGCATCTAAGGGCTTTGTTCATAGCCTGGCATCCCCATTCCAGGAAGAAACTGGAGAACTGCCTATTTTCCTTTTTTTTTCTTTATTTTTCCCCCCAGACAGGTACTGTAGTACTTGACATTATCATTCCATAAGACAGCGTGATTTTTTTGGCATGCTTGACAGCTGCCTCCGAACAAATGCACTGTGGGGCTCTAAACTTTAGAGGAGACTTGAAAAAGCTTCTCGTCTAAGGGAGTAGGTTTGGGAAGTTCTGCGGTTGCTGTTTCATATTCTGGGCTGATCCTGGGAGTTACCAGAGAGGAGAAGCAAGGACTTTATGAAAAAAGAAACTCACCCAACCACGTGTCCATGTGGAGCTTCCTTCGGTGCCACCAGGTGGGTGCCTTGCTCTGGAGTCTCCCTGAGGCCAGAAGTAGTTGGGATCTGTTTGAGAAAAAAACCCAAATCCTGAAGATCTGATTTTTGGCATGAGCAGGGCCTCTTCTGGCTGGAAGAGGGGTTCTTTTGAAGTAGGGCTGCAGTGTTGCTTTTTTGTTTATCTCCCAAGTCCCAGACAGGGCCCTGCTGCTGAGTTTTGGTGTGTGGCTTGGGGTTTTTAGGTTGTGTGGGACAAGAGCTCTGGCTGGTGTTGGAGCCCACGGGGTGTTACACAAATGCTGTGTGTGTGTGGTGCTTTTAATTTAAGAAGCTGTGAGGCTGCACAGCCTGTTCCATCTGACCTTTGCCTGTGCCTGCCCTGCCCAGGCCCTGCCTCCCACCTTCCCTCTCCCAGCGTTGCTTCCTGTTCCTATGTGGAATTCCCTGGCTGTGTATATAGACTTGTCCTCTCTCTGTAGATTGCCTAAGTAATGCTTTCTCTTTTTTTTTCTTTGTTATTTTGCCTTCTTTCCCTTCTTTCCCTAAAACCAGACAGTAAGAATATGATTGTCTGTCCCCAGTACCACCAGTATCCTTAGGGTGAGCCAAGGTGTGAGGAGGCCAGTACAGCCTTGACCACATGTGCCATCACACCAGTGCCTGGATCAGGCTGGTGGTGCTGCCCCTGTGTCGCACATGCTGGGAGTCACTGGTGAGGAGCTGGTGTGCTGGGAGCCCCTGGCAGCTCCGAGTCTCCCAGGCCCACAGGCCACGTTGTCATCTCACAGCCTCACTTGCCACCAGAATGGAATTTCCGTGGAGTTTCTGAAACACTTTGAGCGCAACTGCTTTAGTGTAGCTGTGGCCGTGGGACGTGAGGCATGGTTTGTAGTCACCCCCTGGCCCCAGGTCTTGTGTTGCCTGTTCCACTTGTGGGCACTGTTCCACATCACTGCTGGGTGGGAGCACCCCAGAGCACTCAGGAGGTGTTACATTTAGTTGGATCATTAACTGGTGAATGAGTCTGAAGCAAAGGGTCACCTGAAGCTAGAGGTGGTCTGTTGTGGGTGTCATCACCTGGGAAAGGGCCGTTCAGGAGGGCTGGAGAGGCTGGTGGCTGTGCTGTGGATTTTCCTGTTGTGGGTCGCCTCCTGCTCAATAGCACTGTGCAGACCCCCAGCACACACTGCTTTCTCCTCTGGGAAGGTGTAGCTGCTTGGGTTGGGGGCACACAAGAGGTCTCAGCCCATTCTGGAGCAGGAGGGGGCCAGGCACCCAGCTGGAGTGCAGGGTGAGTGGTGATGATTGGGATCCCCAGTGCTCTGGGGCTCCCCACCGGAGTGGATTTGCCTCTCACCCTGTGATGGGGGAACTTCCTCAAGGAGTCCCAGAAGCTGCTGGGGGGAGCAGCAGTGCTGTGGGCTGCGCAGTGCCAGGTGGGCAGTGCAGCCACTGCCCAGTGCTCCCAGCTGCAGAGCAGGGATAGCTCCTCATTGCATTGTCCCCCACCACTGTCCCCTCTTGCCAAGGGCTTTCCCAAGCTACATCTTGTGTCTACATCTCACCTTTCTGTCTGCCTTGGGAGCAGGTTATAATGCTCCTGGTGGCTCCTCTTACTGCACTTCGGGGGAGGCTGGTGATTGCCAGGCCAGGGCTGTTCTGTGGCCACACACGTTGGTGACAGCATGGCAAGAACAGGCTGCTCACCCTGCCCTGCTGTCAGAGCCCAGTACAGCCACCTTCTCTGCCCTGCTGCCAGCAGGAGCTCCCAGCTGTATCCATGTGGACGTGGGTGTGTGCAAGTGTCTCAGGGTGATACTGTCACTGTCACCGGCTGCTCAGGAGGGAAAAGGGCAGAGCTGAGGTGATGTGTCAGTGTGTGTGACCTGTGGGCACTGGCTCGGGCACAGGGTCCTCCCAGAGCTGGGTGACAGAGTCTGTGGCATCGTTGTATCCCAGGTGTCATGTGACAGAAAGCAAACATGGAGCACGCTGTAACTTTTTCATGTAAAGCAATTGAACTGGCATTAAACAGGTTGTGAATTTATTTGGATTGGTCTCCATGGCTCCTCTTTGCTTCTCCAGCAAGTCCCCAGGGTCCCCACCCCACCTCTGCAGGTACCAATTTCCTTGGCACAGCTCTCACCTGAGGTTTATTGCTCCCAGCTTCCCACTCCTGTTTGCTTTCCTGCTTCTGGGAAAGGGCACAGCTCCCCACCCTGCCCTGCCCTGTGCCCCTCGACATGGCAGGGAGGAGGAAAAGGGGCCTCTGGCCTGGCACAGCCCCTCCTTGGTGTGGGGCTGTTGCCAGGAGATGACTGCAGCAAGGCTGGGGGTGCAGAGCCCCTCGGTCCTGCAGGCCCTCGAGGCAGGAGTCCTGCTGTCCCCGTGCAGGTGGGACCCTCACATGGGGGGGGGGCACCCCCTCCCTGGGCACTGCAGCCCTGTGGGCAGGGGACACCTTTCCAGTGGGGTACATCCCTGTGCCCCCACACTGGTGCCTTGTTGCAGCCCTCGGGAGGGACATGGAACCCTGGCAGCACCCTCTCCCCAGTGACTAGTGCCTTATGCTGTGGGGACCAGGCCTGCTGCTGGAAGATCCCCCTGGGCTGGGTGGTGTGGGGCAGAGGTGGTCCATGGGGCTGAGCAGCAGGATGAGGAGGGGGAGGATCCCTGACCTTGGCATCACCCACTGCTGCTGCCCCAGGCACGGAGCTGAGCTGTGGGTGTGGGGAAGGGATGGCCCAGGAAATGGCACAGAGAAAGGAGCTGTCAGTGCTTCAGTTTCCCCACCTTGGTGCTTGGTGGAAGCCCCAGGGTCCCTTAACTGGCCCAGAATGAGATTAAGCTCCAGGGCTTTGGTCTGGGTGGATCCCTTGTGGGGTGCAGGTTCAGCTGCGCCCCCAGCTCTGCTCCCAGCTTATGCTCAGAACCTGTGGGAAGCCATTGTCCCCACTGTGTACCTGTGACCTTGCACCTGCTGGAGCCCCTTGCTCTGGCAGATGAGCCCCGTCCTAGGGAAGGAGCAGGGTAAGAGCCAGGCCTGGCCAGCTGCAGGGCCCTGGGGCTCCCTGGTGCACCCCCACTGCCCCCTTCCCCTGTCTCCCATTGCCAACAGCAGTCTGCTCTGTGGAGAACTGCTCAGGGCCTTCTGCTGCTCCCTGTACCCCTGGGCCATCAGCACCTGGAGCTGCCTCCCCACACCAGCCAGTGTCAGAGCCCCTGGTCCTGCTGTGTTCTGGTCTGTGATGGGGAGCAGGGGGTGCATGATGGGGGACTGGTTCATGCTCATCCTGTGGCATCTGGCCCAGCAAATAATAAGTACTAATACAATACAGAATTTATTAATTTTATTAATAGAATATTCTGTTCTCTGTGCCCCTGCCTTGCCTGGGGCTTGGCCCCCTCTGCCTGCCTCCCCTTGGCAGGGGGGTTGGCTGGGGGTTGGTGCTGACTCCAGTCCTCCTTCCCTGCTCTTTGCCCCGAGAGCTCCCTGGGTCTCTTCTGCTGCTGCTGAGGGTGGACAGACAGGGAGAGTGAGATGGAGCCTCAGATCCCACGTGGGCTTCCCAGGCATCGTGGGGGCTGGAAGGCACTTGGTGACAGAGCCCCCCCTGAGAGGCCAAGGAAGGGCTCAGAGCAGCCCCTGACCCCCCAACTGCAGCTCAGGTGATGGTCCTCAGTGGCCTCACGTCATCTTGTACCTGGGGGGAGGCAGGGTGAGGGGGAGCTCTGCTGGGGACAGAGCCCCCCCCCCCCCCCCCCCCCCCACCCCATCACTCACTGCTGTGACAGGTTGAGGTCTGGCCAGGCCCCCTCGGAGGCCAGCTGCTGCTCCAGCTGCTGCTCCAGCTCTGCGATGCGCAGCCCGATGTACCCCGAGGACAGCAGCAAGGCCACCATGCTGAGGACAGGCCAGCGTCAGCCAGGGGGCACGGGGGGGGCACGGGGGGGCCACACGGGGCAGGAGCAGGGCCACGGCCAGGCTCCGTGTGCTCGCCCTGGGGACGAGTGGGGGGGGGGGAAATGCGGGAGCCCTGGCCTGGCAGAGCCACCCTGGAGAGGCTGTGCCGGGGTTCAGTGGGGATGGGGACTGGGGTGTGAGCAGGTCCTGGGGACTCACAGCATCAGGTAGATGATGATGACGATGTTGAGAGGGCTCAGCTGGGGATTTAACCGGGACCAAAGTGCAGTGGCCCAGGTCCAGAGCTCGGTGTGGGGCTCCCCTGCCAGGACAAGGCAGTATTAGTGGCACTGAGAGTCCGTGCTCAGCTCTGCCAGGGTGTAAAACCCCAGCATCATCCCCCCTTCCCGAGCCCCCTGACCCACCCCAGAGGCCACGTGTCTCTGCTGAGGGCAAACATTCGCTGCTGGGACCTAGCAGGGCGACCCCGTCATCCTCGTCCTCCGCTTGCCTTGATCTCGGGTTTGGTTCATCTGTAGGTGACCAGGAGACACTTGATGAATGCCCCAGGGAGGGGTCTAGGTGTCCTGGGGGCACACGGGCCACAAAGAGCTGATCCTGCACTCCCTGGAGCTGCGGGAGGTGCTGGGAGGGGGTGGGAGGGGGGTGGGTGGGCGAGTGCCGCGTGGTCCCTCCCAGACCGTGCGTGTCTGGGGAGGAGGAGCAGAGCCCGGAGCTGCCAGTGGGGCACGAATGCGGGCAGGCTTGAAACGCGAGCAGGGCTGTGAGGACGCGAGGGGTACAGCAGGGCGGCGCTCACCCAGGGATTCGTGGAGGCTGTTGGGCTCTGGGGTGCTCTGCTCCAGGTCTGACTGGCTCGAGATCTGGAAGAGGACAAGCCCCGGTCATGATGTGTGTCCCCAAGGCACCTGCCCCACTGCCATGGGGACATAGGCAGGACCTGATGGGACCTGTGTCACCAACAAGAAGGAAGGATCCTGGGGTCTGTGCTGCTGGGCAGGGGCTTTTCATATTTCCTCCCCACATCTTCCCAGGGGCCACTGCACGCAGCCCATCCCATCCAGGGGTCTGAGACCGTCCATCCTCCTGCTGTACCCTCCTGCCCTCCATTCCCAGGCCTTACCTGAGACTTCCTAAGGGTTTCCTCATTGCTCACAGAGTCTCGAGGGCTCTGGCTGCTGTCCTGGGCAAGGAGAGATGAAGGAAGGTGCCCTGCAACGGATGGATAGAGCCCCCCTCCCCATCCAGTCCCTGCATACCTGCAGGTGTTTGCAGACCGACCTCAGGAGCTGGTACACGGCCTCTCGCTGGCGCAGGGACACAAAGAGGAACTGCCAGGGAGCAGGAAGGGGATTTGTGACAGAGCTGTCCCCTTGGTCACGGCCCAGAGCCCACAGGGACCAGGACACTCCAAACAGCCCCAGGTGAGGCTGTCCCCCAGCACTGTCCCCGATCTCACCTTCTCCCCCTTGGCCGTGCGGATGCTGACTGCGTTGGGCACCAGCAGCGCCGTGTTGGTCTTTTTGAGAGCTGAGATGGAGGCGACAGGGACTACAGCCTGTGCCGGAGGGGACAGGCTGTAGTCACTGTGCTCCCGGCTGCCACCTGTGCCCCTGCCTGTGGCCCCACACCCACTCCAGCCCACCTTGATGTCCTTGAGCAAGAGGCTGGAGTGGAAGCAGATGTGGCGGGAGGACACGTAGAGGCGGCCGTGGTAGGGCACCTCTCTCTGCCAGGCGCATGAGAAGCAGCCCAGCAGCACCTCCTGCTCGGCGAGCTCCCCGAAGGCCCGGCGGTAGCTGCTGTCCTGTTTGCTCAGCTGCGGGAGGCCGCGGGAATGAATGCTCGGGGCCAGCCCTGGCACCGCGGGTATCCTGCAGCCCCCCCTTGCTCCATCACCGTGTCTGCCACGGAACCGGGATAAGCCCTCCCTCGGCCCCCGCCCGAAGACAGCGTCCAGCCGAGACCATGGGGCTGGGGCTGGGGTCCTGCTCCTCAGCTCCGCTACCCCAAGACTCACCGAGGGAGAGGAGGGTCCCTGCCTGTCCGCGGCTGCCGGCTCTGTCTCCTTGCAGGAGGACTCATAGGTCCTGGATCTGGAAGGAGGCATCGGAGGGGGTGAGTCGAGGGGCGCAAGTGGGATGTGGGGCTGGGGTGTGGGATGCGTCCCCGTGAGGTGCAGTACCCACCTGGTGAGCTTGGGCTCCCTCAGATGGGCATTTCCCCTCTCCTCAAGGCTCCGCCACTGCTTCTCTCCCAGCACCTCCCACCTGCTCTGCCTCAGCTTCCCCGGCATGAGGGATGAGTCTGACAGCTGGGGGAGAGGGGGCAGGTTGTGGAGACAGTCTATTCCTGCAGCACAGCAGATCCCAGTGTCACCAGCCAGGGAGGACATGGTGACGGGGCTCAGGCCACGCCGGGACCGGGACAGCAGAGCTCACCCGATCGTGTGACCCCTTTGCCTGTCCCATGGTATCATGTGCTGGCTGCGACCCCCGTGGGCAGCCAGCACACGTGGGAGCTGAGGTGATGGGGGAAGTGGTGACCCCTGTGGTGCCTGTACCGGGGGGTGCCGGCCCGGGTGACAGCCGGTGCTGGGTGCGGGAGTGCGTGGCCGGGCTGGCTCCAGAGGGGAAGGGAACGCGGCTGCGGTCCCGGACCCACGCGCGGCCCCAGAAGCCCGTCCCGGGCAGGCTCCCCGCGAGGTACCTGCTGGGGGGCACAGCCGAGCCCCCTCCAGTCCCGTCGGAGCTGTCCCCCTCCCACTCCTTCCAGCGCCGTTCCTGCTCCGCTGTTACCTCCTCTTCCTCCTCCTCCCGAGGAAGGGCAGCGGGCGGGGCCGGGCGGCCGCGGCGGGTTTGCGGGGAGCGGCCGGGGCAGCCCCAGCACGGGACGCACCGTGGCTGCGAGGGGTGAGCCCTAGCCCGGTCCCCGGGGGAATGCGGGACCAGCCAGCCTTCCCCAAAAAACAGCTGCAAATGCGCTCCAGCCGCAGCAGTGCTGAGAAGCAGAGCGGCACAGCCACAGTCCCGCGGCACTGTGCCATCCCGTGGCATTTCACAGTTCTACGGGCAACCCGCAACCCATGGGCATTCCGCAAACCCGGGACACCCCGCAATGCCGGGACACCGCACTGCATCGTCCGCACGGTGCCCGCTTCCCTCCCTCCTGCCCCGGCCCCCAACGCCGGGCAGTGCTGCGGGCACGGCCCCCCTCGCCCCGGGCTTTCTGCCGTGGGACAGGGACCCCCAGAGGGAAGCGGGGACAGGGCGCGGCCGGGCCGGGGGCGCTGGGCAGAGCCGACACCGCGCCCTCCCCGCGGGCCCTGGGGCAGGAGCGAAGGCCACGGACCCAGCCCGGCTCATCCCCTGCTCTCTGGACCGCGGCTGATAATGTCCTTCCCGCAGCGGGGAACGGCCATAAAGCGGGGCCGGCCCGAGGGGGCTGCACTCCGCACGCCCACCACACTCCCAGGCTCCCACGCCATCCGCCTGGATCCCTTCCGTTCCCCCACACTGGATAGACTCCGGGTGCCACTCCCTCCCCTTGGCCACACTCTGTCACACCCCCGGCCCCCTGCACCCCTCCTCAGCCCACACTCGTGTCCTGCTGTGCACACACGACCCCACAGCCCTCATGGCAGGGGCTCTGTGACAGCCCACCCAGGGTGCACAGAGTTGTGCATGCAGGCACAGGGCATGGACAGGGAGGCCCTGGAGCCCCTCTGCTCTGGAACCAGGCTGGGAGAGCTGGGGGTGCTCACCTGGAGAGGAGAAGGCTCCAAGGAGAGCTCAGAGCCCCTTCCAGGGCCCGAAGGGGCTCCAGGAGAGCTGCAGAGGGACTGGGGACAAGGGATGGAGGGACAGGACACAGGGAATGGCTCCCAGTGCC
>VZUI01056623.1:0-16613 GCA_013401135.1 Cettia cetti | reverse complement strand
TGTGGTGGGCTCTGGAGCTGTGGATGCAAGGAAGAATTTGGTGTTAATGACAAAGGTTCCAAACAGAGTCAGCACAATGCCATGTAGATGAGAGTAGCCCATTTTCTAAGAGCCCCTTGTCCCGGGATTCCTACAACATCCTGCAGGGCTTTCCTCATCTGAAATGACCATCTTGACTTTGCTGTTTCACACACTGAACAGTGAGTGGGAGTGGTCAGGGTTACCTGGTGTGCTGCTTTCCTCTCTTCCAATCCATGTTCTAGTTGTCGTCTCTGCTGAGGTTGTCATCTCTGCCATGAGGGTTGTTTCCTTGATCTGCTGCACTGTACTGGACATTCCTGCCAGGGAGGTAATTCTTAAAATGGCCACAGCATTTGGTATGATAAGTGAGGCTGGATCTTTAATGCTGGTAGAGAGGGTGAAGCTCTGTCCAGTCATTTCCCAGATAGTTATCAACCCTAAGTGCTCTGAGTCCTTCCCCAGCTTCCGGCTCCCTCAGTCCTTCTATTTGCCACCTCTCTGAAACCCCACTCCTGCAGGCCAGGAGAGTCTGCTGAGCTCTCTGTGTGCAAACAGGGCTTTTGCTTGGCACATGCTCAGCTCACCGGGCAACAGGAAACACCAAGGTTGGTGCTTTGCCTGATATCTACCAGGAGAGGTCAGCATGGCTGCTTCCAAGGGAGGGCACCAAAATCCACCCGTGGGACATGTGCCTGGGGTTAGGGTGACTCAGTGAAAAGATCAGGAGCAGTAAGGAGACCAGTGAGTGAGAGATGACAGGATTACCCGGTGTGCTCCCCTCTGCTGTCGTAGTTTTTGTCTCTGAGTTGGTTATCAATGGCGAGGTTATCTCTGCTGAGGTGGACATCTCTGCTGCGCTAGTGGGTAGCACTGTGCTGGTCAGATGTGGTGGGCTGGATGTTCCTGCTAAGGAGGTCATTAGTGCAATGGCAATGGTCATGGGAATGGACATGAAAAGCAGACCTGGACAATTAAGAGGGGAAGAGAGCAAGGAACTCTGCCCTGTCAATTTGGGAATCTTCCTGCAGTGCAATTAGGTCTGGGAAGAAAGTCCAGGGACACTAATGAGAACAGTGAGTGACAGTGGACAGGGTTACCTGCTTTGATCTCCTCTATTGTGGTGTCCACAGTGGTGATCATATCAGGCAGTGAGTACAGCAGTGGTAGGGCAGAGGATGACACTGCCATCTCTGATGAAGGGGACATCTCTGCTGGGGAGGTTGTTAGTAATGTGCTGGTTGTCACCTCTAGGGTTGTTGTTGGCACTCTGCTGGCCATCTCTGCTAGGAAGGACTTCTCTGCTCCAGGGGCTGAGGGCTCCACAGTGGCTGTGTGCAATGGGAATGTCACCCCCCTTGTGCTGGTTGTTAATTCAGTTGTGGCCATCTCCCTCAGGGATGCCATCTCCTCTGTGAGGACTGGTGATGTTGGCATTGATGTCTCTCCTAGAGAGGTCATTGTTTCTGGGAGTGTCTCTTCCGTGGAGGTTGTCTCCAGTGCTGTGGTGGTTGTATCTGTTGGTGTTGGATCAGACTCTTCTGTGAAAAAAGAAGAAAAACACCCCACACATGAGCACCGTGCAATGGGTACATCTGTGTGGTAGCTACAAGCCCTGTTCCTCTAGGATGAAGTGAAATCAGAAACAGTTACTCTGATGGCATAGTCTATCTTGTCTGGGGTCAATGGAGGGAATGGAGGTGGGTAACAGCCAACATAAATTTTTCTTGGAAGTGGTATATCCAGATGGTAAGCTGGGTGAGGTTCTGGTGTGGCATCTGCTCCCAGCCCCAGGACACCACAGCCCAGGCACAGCCTGAGACTCTACAGGCTCCTGGCATGGAGCAGGGGGGTTGTGGAGCTGCTGGCAGCAGCAGGGGTTGGACCTGTTCCCACTGTGAATGCCCTTCTGAAGAGGATCAGGACATCCCCAGGAACAGCCTGGGCAGTGGTCTGGGGATGGTGTTTGGTGCAAGAGCAGGAGTGGACCAGGCTGAATCATCTGTTGAATACATCCAGCCCATAGAAGGCACTGGAGCTATGAATGCAAGCAAGAAATAAATGGCATTTTAAAAGGCTCTGAACACATCACACATAGATTAATAGAGGTACTGTAGCAATCTTTATTCTTTTCTTCTGAGTGAAAAACACTGGTGTAATTAGCACTTCCTTCTAGCATGGATTCAGCTCTGCAGGCTCTTACTCTCCAAGGAAACATGGAAAACTGCAATATAGATATAAAACCCCTGAACAATCTGTTGTCATCAGCCATGCCTCTGTTCATGATGATCTGTTGTTAATACATGAGAAAATAAGATACAAATAACCCACTTTCTTTAAAAAAATAATGGGAAAGTAAAATGAACACAGAAAGGTGAAAGAGTACTCAAAATGGATGGATATTTGCAAAGGAAAAAGGCATTAATAGACCTAAACAAAAGAAGACTTGAAAAATATGGAAACAATCCAAAGTGAATTGTGAGCTATGACAATCTGAGTTGTGATTGTGAAATTATTATTGCCCATAACAAATCCATTAAGAGTTCACCTAACCCCATTCCTCCCTGATAAACTTTGCCTATCAGACATAGCTTTGCCTTTAATTTTGAATTGTTTCCTTATTGCCACCGCCAGGTGATTAGGTGGAATAATTGTTCTGCATATCTGCAATGTTTGTCTGATCCTTGGGGTTTTAATTCTTTGCACGGACGAACAAGCACAGTGGAAAAACCATGCTGGCTCTGCAGGGTCAACAGGGTGAAAGGACAGGAAAAATGTGGGAGTACCTGAACAGACAACAGAAGCATCTTCATAGTGGGCGCAGTTGTGGATCCTCCATCCTGTGTGGTTGCAGCGCAACAAGGACACCTCGTTTCCTCTGCAGCCCACGTTGTCCAGCACAATGTCACCCGAGCCTTGCCCAAAGTAGGCACTTCCTAGAGCTGCAATGGCCTTGCCACATCCCAGCTGCCTGCACACAACCTGGGCATCTGCAAGGTCCCAGAAGTCATCACAAACTGTCCCCGACTGTCCTCTGTAATAGATCTCCACGCGACCTTCGCATGGGTGCCTTCCGTTCACCAGCTGGACGTAGGGAGCTTTGGGAGAGAGGGCAGGAGCACAAAACAGTCAGGCAAAAAAGCTGGAAGGGACTGGAAGGAGTATCTGTTCTGCCTTCTTCCCCTCTTGTCCCTAGAAGTTGTTGCCCAGCCCAGTACTAAGCGCCTGTGAGGACAGAGGTGATTTGCACCGTTTTTTATTCCTCTCTTCCAGTTCTCAAAATCAGCCGTGTATATTTTATACAGGATCCCTACAGTAAAGTTAGGCAACAGGCTAAGCACAAATGATTTAAGCAAGAAAAAAAAAATTTTGGGACAAGTTTAAGGACCTAGAGTCCATACATCATCAAATCCTATAGCTTATAAGAGTAACTTTAGCGGAAGAATTCCACCAAGTGTTCTACAGAATGGATGATGGTCTCAACAGGATTATTAAAATTTCAATAGGAGTTCAGTGGCTTTATTTCTTATATACTAGTAAAATGTTATTACATGTTGAATTAAAGAAATAACCTATCATGTATACAGCTGATTACTGTATTCATTCAGGTAAAGCCCATCTGCTTTTCAGTTTTATAAGTCTTCTTTAGATATTCTGGTATGACCACCATGAAAATCCCGATTTTTAGAGATCCATTTTTGGTGAAGAAGTTTATTAAAGGCTTTACTACCAAATGTAAGCAAGCAACTAAATGTAACTTTGGATTTGCAGTATTTACACTCTGGAAATCAAAACATGCAGCTGCACTTGTTATATTTTACTTTGCTGCCAAGTACATATTTACCTTGTTATTAAACACTTAGTCATCCAAAGCAAAACAAATCTCAAAAGTTAACAACTCCAGGATTTCTTCACTGCATCTAATTCTTTGCTATTGAGCTAGAAGTACAGTCAAGATGGTGACCAAACTAAATTTGCCCTGATTTGTATGACTTTCAAAGACCAAAGTTATAGAAGTGCCCCTTGACTTATATCTGACTTGTTCCTTCAAATATCTACTTGAACATGCACATTTTTGAACCCTACTCACAGGGTTTTTGAGAGGTGAAACAGCAAACTTGGCAAAAAGTCAGAGTAGGATTAGGAAATTAAAGCCAACCTAAACCAGTTTTATTTGCTTCATTCAAGGCCTGTCATCACAGTGAGAGCATTACCATCAGCTGGGGATGAAATTGGATAGGTTGAATCCTGCCTCACACTTCAAAGGTATCAAAAAGACAAAACCCTGTGATTATACAAATACAGCAAATACTCTGCTCTGGGACACAGAGGCAGAGAGCAGAGCTAGAGCAGCCAGAGTGAGATGACTTATCACCAGAAAAGCAGCAGATAGATAAAGAGAATTGATGAGGTGAATGGTGGCAATATAAATTATCATCATGAAGCTTAAATAACTCATTAGAAAACTCATCAGCAATTATTCTAAGATATACACAGAACTATTAACTCAAAGTCACCCCAACCACTCAGGAGACAGAAAGTAATTATGAAAGGAAAAATTCTATGACCATAAAAAAAGTTGAACTAAAAGCATTTCATGTCTCATAATTTTTAGATGTCCATCATTCGATCACAGTGCTGGAGTGTGAAAACTTAACTTCATGTTATATTTTGTTAAATTGTACATAATACCAAGAACCAAATAATACAAGGAGTATTAAATATATAGCGTATATGTGCACACATATACTCTGGAATAAAATACACATTGAAAATAAGTAAAGAAATAAATATTTCCATAATTTTTAGATGAGATTTCTGGAACTGGAAGAACACCTCATTCATGACGTACTTACAGACACAATTCTTGCAATGATACAAGGCACTAAGATGAGTAGGACCCTGTGGCAGCAAAGTGAACTCCACAAAATGGTTTGAATCATTTGTATCATCCACTCTGATGATTAGTTCATAATTTTAGTGGAACAAAACTCTGCTCTTTCATCCAGTTACCCCTTTATTTTTGCCCAAACCGAAACCAGCCTGAATCTAATTTCTGCTCTTGGAATGAACAGAGAGGACTCCAAGCAGTCCTTTATCATTTTTATGTGCCCTGGAACAATTCTAAGTGTTTTACCTGTTTTGGCTTCCAAAACTGCTGGACCCAACAAGAATAGCCATGTCAAAATCGTGGTGGCACCCATCTCACCAGGTGGTGTTGGTAAAAAGAGCCTCACAATATATAGTCTCTATTTCTGAAGGGGAGTGGCTCTAAAGGTCTCTTTTTCTACAGCAAAACAGTAAAACAACCATAGTCCTCTGCTCTGAAACAAACATAGGTTTGATGTGTTATTTAATATTTTGTAACTTCCTGGGTTTTGCAAAAAGACAATATCTCAAGAGTAACATTTTCCATTGCCTGGAAGGAACTATTTATGCTACCATAGATTTCACAATCATCTCATTGTACCAAAAAAAAAAAAAAAAAAAAAAAAAAGAGCACCTGTCCAAAGATACCTTTCAGTTCTGGCTGATGCATTTTTCTTTCACAAGTCAGGTGCTGGGATGGTAGTGAAATCTTGAAACTTAAACATGATTCTTCCAGCAAAATAGCAAGAGACCCTTGCCAGATAATGTGGCAGGTCTCCTTGGGGAGCCATGAATGCCCTAAATCTTCAGAGTTTTAATAAAATAAGATCAGACCTGGTGGCTCTGTTTACATATGACTGTGGGGGGAGTCTCTGAAGAACCTTGCAGCTGAAGGCAACAGCTCCAGCCCCAGTATAAACCTATTATTTTGGGGCACATTTAAGTTTGAGCCAGAATTCCAGTCAAAATTCACAGACAGATTGCAACGAAGTGCCAGAGAATCAGGGTCAACTGATAATTTTTATGCACTGTGGAAAAAAAAATGAGTGGATTTTATGCATAATAAAGGAAATTATGTAGGTTGAAACTAATTTTGTTCTAAAATTTCATTTGATCCTTTGAACCAACAAATTGGGGATAAAAAGTTCTGATTTCTTCAGATTAAGAAAATGTCTTAATATATTCCTTGTTTAATTTTACGTAGTGACAGTTACATCTGTATCATTCTTTGAAGAAGGGATCCAAGGTTTTTCCACAGCAAGAAATAATGCTTAATTCATTCTCATCCATCACTCTCTTGCTAGAGTGGTTTCTGTGTTTCTCTGTTTCTCTGTTTCTGTGTTTCTAACAATTTCACAAGAAAATCTGGTGACCATCCTGACCCTGAAGAGTCAGAATATTGTTCTCCATCTCATCCCCACCTCCACAGCCATCATGTCTTGGGTGGAATTATCACCTATTAAAATTGTTGTCGTATATGAATTTATTGCCTCCAGGGACAGTCATCAAGCAGGAAGACCAAAGCCCAGGGGGAAAAGAGAATGATCTAAAACATCTTTCCACAAAGGCCAATATCACTGGAATGAAGAAGGAAGTGAAAAATATAAGAAGTCAAAGATAACTTTGGAAGCCTTGAAAGTGAACATTCAGAATGGTAAATATGTTTCTTCTTTATCTAAACAACCACATTTGCACATGAATGAGGATATGTACACAACACCTGGTACTCACTATTCATATTCTGGTTTTGACACCTTGACAAGAATGAAAAATCCAGTTTATTTGACTGGCCAATCAAACACTGCAATCAATGAAGAAAGAGTGAGTGATGGATCACAGTTGTTCTCCAAACTTTTGTAATAATTGAAAAGGGTAAGGAGGAAGGGGAACATGAAAGGGATTCCCAGGTGGTTCAAGTGTAAAAAAAAGTCTGAAGCTGCCCAGGTAAAAGATCAAGATTGATTGATTGATTGATTGATTGATTAGTTCTTTACTACCTTCTTCATTATTAAATTATCCATTTCAAAAATCTAGGTATTTCTAGAAATTTTTATTATCGGTCAATCTCTAAATGATGGAAATAGATGAATAATTAGTTTTTATTAACCTTAGTTAATTAATGCTAATACCATACAGTATTTCACCCTTTCCACTGGCTAGGTAAATCTCTTGCAGTAACACATTTTTGTTCTCAAGGCAGCTTCTGGCAGCTTAAGGTATTTTCCACCACATCTCTCTGAATGGAGCTACACTGAGCTTTGAAAACACTTTTTCTTCTGATGACAATTGTGATGGCATTTTGCAAACATACTGGGTTTTTAAAGGTAAAAATGGAAACCACTGAAAGGACTAACAAGGTTAATCAGCTTTCACCCATGACTGTAGGGAAGTATCTACACTGGAATAAGGCCATCCACAGACTTCTGCACAAAGGAATGATAGTCTGAATCCAGCCAGGAAGGTTTGTGGCAGAAAGATCATTCACCAGGCACATGACCCTTTTCTCATCATCAAACCCAATTTTCTTGAATCCTGCATTGCAATAGTGCTTGTGGGTCAAGGGAGATAGCAAAAAATGAGGAGGAATCAGACATCTACTACATGAACTATTTGGCAATGCTTTCTGCAGCAATATTTAATATGGAAACCAGTGAACTTGGTAATTCTACCTTGCATTTTTATCCAGCCTTGGTAATTCTCCATCTGGCACAGACATGCAATGGGAAAACTCAGCTCTGGGCAGCACAGGGATGGTGAGGATTGGAGACACCAGCATCTAGGCCTGGGATCTTTCTGCTTGTCTGGTGAAAATAATATTGAGAGAATAGGAGAAGTAGAAAAAAGTGCCATCAAGCTCTACCCTGCAAGATGGTGTGGTAGCAACATCACAGCAGCAGGGCCACAGGGGGAGCAGGGGAAGGAGAATACAGCAGGTCTGGGAAGAGCAGAGGAGAAGGTGCTGTTCTACAGAGTTGGGAAAGCCCAGGTCCAGGAGAGTCCTTGCTGTGCTGAGGAGATGGCTGCATTCCTCTGAGCCTGGTCCAGAGAACAGATGAAGGCAGGTCAGCCTCCTGAGGTGCTCTGCCCTCCAAAGGTGGCTGCAGGCAGAGGGGGGATGAGGACCCTAAATCCTTGTTCCCCAAGTGTGGGAAAAACCTTTCACTTTCCATGTGCAGTGCCAGTCCCTGCTTGTGTGATCCCTTCTTCACAACATGGAGAGGTGATGAGAGACCTGCTTGGAACCAAGAGGAGAAGGCAGCTTGAAGGAACAAATGGTACAGGCTGTGGGGCTGGTTCCTGCCAGAGCTGCCCTTATCCTCCTTGTCAGGACAGGATGTCACCCAAGAGCACAGCTCACCCTCCTCACACGTCACCACCTTGGCTCACCTTGCACAAGTGACATTGCTCAGTTCCAAGTGAACTTACCTCTTTCACAGCTGGCTGGAAAGCAGGAACGTCTCAAGAGGGGCATTTCTCAATCAATACCAGTGACCTTTCCACCTTTATTAAGTAGCTTCTTCCAAACAAATTCTTCCTTTTTTATTTTTTTTTTATTTTGTTTTTGCATGGGGATAAGAGACAGGTCACACTTCCTTATGGGAACTTAGGTACATTCTCTCCCTCTCACCCATTCCAGGTGTAGAAATGTGTGAGAGAAGGAGCAGGTGTCATTGCTTGGCAAAGTCACTTTGTCAGAAGCCACATTCTCCAACCTGACAGTGTGTTAGCCATGAGTTCACACACACAAGTGGGATGTTTGCAAGTATACAAAAAAAAAAGGTATTGTTCAAAAAAACATTTTATTTCCTGCTTTTTTAATTACACATTTAGGTAACAGGATTATATTCATCTTCCATACAAAATTTTATAAATGGCCTACATTTACTCAGAGAAATATGAATTTGGAAGAACCATACTGCCCAAAGTCAGGAACTCTGGACAGCAACAATTCCTCACATGCAGACCCTGAGCATATTTGCTTATGGCTCACTATTGAGATTATTTTACTGCAAAGAAATATTTTTCTTGCACTACTTCCTAGTGTATCTTATGGTGCTACACAGGTGTTTCATCTGGATATCAACAAGGGCCAAATAAGTCAGTTCTTGCTTCTCAAGTCACCTATTTCAGTCTTCTCAGCCAGATGCTCAGTGAGGAGTTCAGCAGAAGAGCTTTGAAATGTCCAGCACTGAAGATGCTTATTTGGATGCTGGGATGAAAGAATCAATCCTTCTTTACACCTTAGGTATATTTGGACTGGATTTTAAAATCAGATGGATTTATAAATTCAGCTCATGGTAACATCAGGTATAATCTTGATTCTTCAAACATGGTCTGGATGGTGGAATAGTCAAGTAAGAGCTGCCCTTCACACTGATTACAAACCCAAATAACAAAGCTGGTGACAGTATCTTTCCACCTCCATGCCTGGTGCTGCCTCTCACAGGTTCTGGTATGGGGTAGCCTCCTGCAGTTTCTTCCTCCAAAGAAATCCTCCCACTGTGAGAGCAGCAGCTACCAGCACCACGGTGGTCACAGCCAGAGGAATGTGGGAGCTGCCAGCAGGCTCTGAGCTCAGAGACTTCTCTTTTGCCTGGAGCTCAGAATATCCTCTTTTGCCAGAGGCTAGCTCCATGCATAAAAGAGTCAGAGAGAAACTTACTCTTTTTTTTTTTTTTCTTTTTCCTGAGCTAGTTAATTGCAAAAAGAATTTGTGTTAAAAAGCTCTAATCTGGATCAAGCTAGTTAATTGCAAAGATAATTCTGCAAAGGGAATTTGAGTTAAAAAGCTCTAATCTGGATCTGATCAGAAAACTGCACATTATATCACAAATGATTCAGTGGCCATGCAGAACAAGTAAAGATTGTGCAAGAAATAAAGAGAAACTGGGAATCTGTAGTGATTACACTCAAAGACCTTAAAATGTTGCTTTCTGGCAGTGGCAACAGCAGCTACAGGACACTGAGAAACAGCATTTCCAAGAGGACCTAGAGATTGATTATAAATAAGTAACAAACATGCAAATTAGGCACCCACAGCTTTGGAAAATTAGTATAAATCTGTCAGGGAGATTAGTTACATCTCATCCCTCTTCCCATAGAATGGAATCAATTGCCATTAGATACGTGCAGAAGAAAGAATGGATCTAAACTATGACAGAAAGGAAAGAGTTTGTAAATTTAATAGAGCTATTTTATATACGTAAAAAAAATGATAGTCCCCCATAAGAATTATAGCAGAACTGTAAATAAACCAGCAAAGGCACATTTCAGAGCTGGATTTCATGTCTGAACTGAAATGCAAACACACAGTAACACACAGAGTCTTACGTTATTAAAGGTATTTAAATTTGCCAATGTTCCTGTTCTCAGCCTGAGCTTCCCGAAGCTGCACGGGTCCAATAACAACATTCACTTGTTTATGGGAAGAATCTGCACTCCTCTTGAACCTCCTACCACAGCCTTGGTGGCAGCGGGAGGAGTAGTCGTGCTGCCTGCACACCAGCAGCTCGCAGCGCAGGAAAACTGACGGGAATTGGTTCATGAAGGAGAAAGAGTTAAACCCGAACCGAGCGACATCGCCGCGTGGAGAGGGGAAGAGAGCGAAGGAAGGATCACTGGCACACCTGGAAAGATGCAAAACCAACAGATCAGCTACTAACTCACAGCTTCACCTGAGTAGAAGCACTATTACACACTCGCTTTGCAAGAAGTTTCAAGGTTAAATACAAAACCAGGAAGGAAAAAAGAAATCAGAAGGCTTAAAAAAAAAAAAAAGTGCTTTTAACAGGGAGAGAAATTACTAAATGTGCACAGCACAGAAATTTCATAGCTTAACAAGTTCTGTGGAAACATGAATAGCTGAAAAATGGCTAGTGGTTCTGCTGGTTCCTGTGTTTCAGGTGAGAGCCTGTTATGAATTTGCAAACAGGATAAGCTGTTTGAAAACAGGCCCCTGAAAGTTGTTGCAGAAGGAAAAAGTTCCCCTTTCTGCTCTGGAAGCATAAAAGTAATGTTAATACAATTTTTTTTTTAATAAATGTTCTCTTTAGTGCTTCAATGTACTTTGCTGTAAAATTAGGCAAAGTGGTTTAGGTTTCTAGAATAATTAGAAAGGTTAAGGAATTTCCCTTCTTTTTGAATAGATGGTTTTGTATTCCAGTTATGATGCTGTAAAACTCATGATGTACAGAAATGTAAAGCTGTGGCTATCCCTCCCTTTCATACATC
Organism: Cettia cetti; assembly: GCA_013401135.1. Classification (NCBI taxonomy): domain Eukaryota; kingdom Metazoa; phylum Chordata; class Aves; order Passeriformes; family Sylviidae; genus Cettia; species Cettia cetti. The sequence goes on along the minus strand of VZUI01056623.1, from coordinate 5,495 downwards.
TCTTTCAGAAACAAAGTCAGACCTCAATTTCCTCACTGTCCCCTTGAGTGAAATCTTCATACTCTACTGCAACTTCTGAATGACATTTGGCTGTCATTCTGGATTCATTCAGGCTATGCCAAAAAGTTGTTCTTAGAAGAACATTTGCCCTGAGAATTCAACCTATGAACACTGGTCCTAAATCACCTCACTTCACAAGTAAAGCTCTCCTAGAACTACACATGGAGACCCTTCTAAAGTAATTTTTTACAAAGTTCTTACCCACTTTTGGCCAATTCATAGACCAATGTTTTGAAATCACTAGAATTAGGCGACGCCACACATGTGTCCACAAACAGCATCAGATTTTCATCAGAGCTGTGAAGAGAAGCTTGGAGGAACAAATTCTGATTCACGTCAACATAGTATGGGAAGTCATGCACAGGCCACTGGAAAGATGAGGAGTTGTAGAACATCAGGTCCACATCATAGCTTCCATACTGGGTGTTGTTGACTTCGATGACATCATCAGCAATGTACAAGGCTTGAACCCAGGTGTTCTGCAGCATTTTGCAGCTGATGTGCAAGTGAAGGTCCTTTTGCCTCTTGATGACTGTGCCAGGAGCAGGCACTTTTATCATGTTGGAGTAGGTGATTGTTCCGTTGTTGCCCTGTTTGGCACATTAAATGAGGGTTAAATTGCCACATGTGGTCGTGGTCACTGTAAATACTGTGAGTATTATGAGCTTCTCTATGTGCCAGGTCCTAGCAGTCAGAAAGGACGTGTCACACTCAAAAATCCCGAGCATCTAGGATGGGATTGCTCACTTAACTCTCCCTGATACAATTCTGCATGAGGCCAGAGTGTTATGAGCTTCATGAAGGCATATCAAACTCTGAGGATTAACCAGCAACCTCCCAGAAATGGCTTAAGAATAATTAGCCAGATGGCTTGATCGGAGGTGCTTTGAAAAAGTAAAAAGTTTTTAATTAAAGAGAAAATAACAAACACACAAAATGAAAGAACAAAAGCTGTGCACAGTGCAGGGAAGCCCCTTGCACCTGCTGAGACACCCTGAAAAATCACTGAGAGACTTTTTGCTCATTCTTGGAGGGTTTTTTTGCAAGCTGCCCAATAGAAACAGTTACAGGTTTTGAGGTACATTTCAAAGATCCATCAAGTGCCTTTGTGCTGGCACTGGGACAATTACGACTAGAGAAGCACAAAAGTTTCTGGTTCTTCTCCCTTAAAGTCCTGGGGTGTAACAGAAATTATTTTCCTAATATGGAAACATTTATTTGGTTGTGGGGGTGCACTGCAACATCTCCCCTCTATTTTTGTTCTCTAGAACATCATTCTGAAATAGGTACAGGGAAGGATATAGGTGTCCTAGGAAGGACAAGTAAAAATATTTAACCAACTTCAGCCAGCAGAAACAGATGCTCCTTTTCTGTGTTTTGCTTGCCTGTGGCCTACAACACCCTTTGCAATCCATGACAATTTGCCAATAATTTTCCAATTTTCTATATAAATTCCCATGCCCAGAGCTCTCCCACATGTCTTGACACCAACCTGTCTACGTGTACCACAGTCACTGTATGAAATGTTGAATATGACCTCAGTTGATGTGATGTGTGGTGTACATTTAGGGTCTGCCAGGCTGATGTTCTCCACTGAGTATCCCTGGGACTGGAGATAGTGTCTGTCTACCACTGCAATCATGCTGGTTGGCAAGCAAAGAAGAGCTAGAGGAAAAAAATGTGAAATTTCAGTGATTTCAGGTACTTGATAATGCTTCCATATTGCAAGTCCAACAAATGCAATAACTGCCATCATTTAGAGAAGAGAATTCATAAGCCAAACCACTTATTTTCACACTTGACATTCAAATATGAGTAAGCAATAAGACTGTACTGGAAAAGGTCGCCTGAAGCAGTACCTTTCAATATTTCATCCTTTGAATATTTCTAGACACACAGTTCTTAAGATCAGTTCTTAATGGGCCTGACCTGATGCTGGCAGTAGCTCTGCTTTGAATAGGTGGCCTAGGAAACCTCCAAAAGTCCCTTCTAACCATCATTTCTATGACTCTGTGAAAGTTTGTCCAGAAAGTACAAAAATATATGTGAATTATGATGTGATACAAAGAAATATGAGTTTAGGAAATAACATAGAAAACTTGTAAAGGCAAATAAATGGAATATTTTCAAAGAAGAATAAGTAGTTATTTTCTGAAAGTGACCAGTCAATAATCAGTCACAAAATTCAAGTAGGAATATCATCTAATACTGATTCCTTCAACAACATTAACATATATTTATTTAGTAAAAACTCTCCAATTTATAAAAGCTTCTGAGCAAAGAAAACCTTCCTAAGAGAAAATAATTACAAATAGAATGGAAATTTACTGGTGTTCTGGTCTGCTGGAAAGGACTGATACTGAGCCTGAAAACTTCCATTGGAATATCTGGAGTCACTGTAAAACTTGACAGACATGAGGTTTGAAGATGAAGTGTACGTGAGAGAAGAAGCAGAACAAATTCTTCCAAGCAGAGGAGAAGATTTGGGTGGCCCATCATAGATCTCAATATAGTTATTCTGGCATCCACCTTGCAACCTGAAGAAGAAATGAGAATATATGAAAAAATGCATGTGCAAAACTTTGGGGTTTAAATGCTGAACAAACTACATGAAAGAATTCTGCACTCACACATTTCCCATGTATATTTATCAGTCACTTATAGGATAGGAAATGTGCCCAGGAACTATGGATGCAGTTGACATTTGGAATTTTCTTATTGCCCAAGGAGTAAAGTGGTTTACTTACTGGATGTTATCAAATTTGAACGAAATGCGGTAATTGTATTCTACATGTATTTGCCACAAACAATCTGCTATATCTGAATAATTCAAAGAAGGACTCTGAAATGTTCCGGAGGATTTAAAAAGTATATCACCACAAGTAATTTTTTGACCTGAAAAAGAAAAGGAAAAAACAAAAAAGAAAATAAGGGATAGAAGTGATTAATTGAGATTTATGTCTGATCAAATAAAAATATGTTCTATATGAAGAAACCACAACAAGACAAGGTTGAATCTCAAAGAAACATAATGATTGTACTCCTCTAAGTTAAGCTATAAAAGTGATGAAATCTTAGGGGATTATGACCCATGCTTTCAATTATTAACTTTGTGGGATTCAGGCACAAGGACATGAAATAAAGTTAGAATGTGATAGCCTAAATACCATAAAATCAGAGAATGAAGAAAAGAAAATTTCCTGTGTAATCAGCATGTTCTGAAATCAATCCCCAGTAACAGAATCACTCAAACACAAAAGATCAGTGTGTAGCATAGAAAGTGTTAAAAACAATAAGAACCTTTTTCAATGTATTATAGTATGCAGATGAAACAGATCACACCTGCAAAACAGTAATGATTGGACTTCCATAGTATTGGATTGGAGAAATGGGAAAAAAACCATAAAAACAAATATACCTGGAGGAGTTATAACAGGGGCCATGCTTGTGGCAAATGTATGTGACAAAGAAAAGGAAGCACATGAGGGGTTGGAAGACGAGGGAGCATGGCAAGGTTTTCTACCACCTCTGGGGGTGTTGGTGCTCCCCTGTCACTTGGGCAATGGAGAGCCTGGGGGTGTCAGCAGAATGGGCTCTTATGGAGAGACCAAGCGAAAAACCAAAATCCTGCACTCATCCCCAACAAACACCTAATTGCTGCCAAGAGGGGACACTTTCTGAAAGTGTGCCTGCATGCAGGCAGGGAAATCAGTGGTACCTGAGCACACAACACCAGCATCTTCACTGTGGCCACAGTTGTGGACGCCCCAGCCACGGTGTCTGCACTGGAAGAGGGACGATTCCGAGCCTGTGCAGCTGACATCGTCCAGGTAGATGCTGCCACTGCCTTGTCCAAAGGAGGCACTTGATGTTGCAGAAAGAGCAGGGCCACATCCCAGCTGCCTGCACACCACCTGGGCATCCTGCAGGTCCCAGCTGTCGTCACAGACGGTGCCCCGGCCCCCAGAGTGTGAAATCTCAACGCGACCCTCGCAGCGGTTCCTGCCGTTCACCAGCCTGATGGTGGCATCTGGGAAAGGAGGAGGCATGGAACACTTGGCAAGAGCCTCTAGCACAAAGGCACCTTCTCTTACCAGGGTAGTGCCTATCTCAACCTAGAAATGAAGCAACACAGCTTACGGGATAATTTTCATCTAGGGAGAAATATAAAAGTGGATATTTATTGGAGGTCTCCAGGGCAGATAGGAAAAATATCCACAAAGGCCCATCCCCGTAGCAGTGCATACAGTTTTATATGCTTCGTAAAATAGCTTAATTGACAAAAATGCAGCAATTATGAGCACAAATGCTGATGCAATTTCCCCCTAGTCCAAATCTTGTCAAACTCCTCTCTGCCTCAGAGGGGACTATACTTCGTTGATGGAAATGTGCCTGAATACCTGTTTTTCCGCCTTGGTAGCCAGGAAGAGCTAAGACAGCATAGGGATCCTGGAATGAGTTTTGATTTCCGGACTAGGAAAATGCTGTAAATAAGCTAAAATAAGAAGCTACAAAGCCACAAATATATGTGTAAAGGATACAGAGAATATAAAAAAGGAATAAAGATAAAAACCAAAATGGCATCAGGGCTTTGGAAAGATTCAATGAGTTTCGAGCGAACCTAACTCCCAGTCTTGGTTGTGTTCAGCTGCTTTTCCTGGCTTCTAATCTCCCAGGGAGGGAACGAAACCCCAATCTCTGAGAAAATAATTCTTGTTGCAAAACGGGAAGCCCAGAAAACCTAGAAGAAATTCAGACCCACGGATGGAGGAGAGAAGGTGGGACTGGATATTGTTGTGCTTGTGACAATTATACAGGAGGAAAGGAAAGAGCCACATGAGGCCTGTTGGATGAAGGAGAGAGGCTGGCTATCTCCCAGTGCTGGGCATGTTGCTGCCAGCTTGGCGCATGGGCAATGGAGAGTGTCAGCAGAATGGGCTCTCATGGTGGGACCAAGCACAAACATGATCCTGCATTCATCCCTAACACATCCCTAATTCCAACCAATACAGATCACTTTCTGAAAGTGTGCCAGCATGCAGGCAGGGAAATCAGTGGTACCTGAGCACACAACACCAGCATCTTCACTGTGGGCACAGTTGTGGACGCCCCAGCCACGGTGTCTGCACTGGAAGAGGGACGATTCCGAGCCTGTGCAGCTGACATCGTCCAGGTAGATGCTGCCACTGCCTTGTCCAAAGGAGGCACTTGATGTTGCAGAAAGAGCAGGGCCACATCCCAGCTGCCTGCACACCACCTGGGCATCCTGCAGGTCCCAGCTGTCGTCACAGACGGTGCCCCGGCCCCCAGAGTGTGAAATCTCAACGCGACCCTCGCAGCGGTTCCTGCCGTTCACCAGCCTGATGGTGGCATCTGGGAAAGGAGGAGGCATGGAACACTTGGCAAGAGCCTCTAGCACAAAGGCACCTTCTCTT
>VZUI01056622.1:0-20582 GCA_013401135.1 Cettia cetti | reverse complement strand
CCCCCGCCCCGTCACGGGCCGGCGGCTGGCGGCGGGGGGCAGCGCCGCACCTTCATCCCCGGCCCCGCCGCTGCCGCCCGGGCTGCCGGGCCGTGCCCCCGCGATGCGCCCCGGTCACACAGGCCGCCCCGCCCGCCGAGCGCTGCTCTCCATGGCTCTGCCTCCAGCCCTGCCTCCTCCTCCTCCTCCTCGCCGCTGACTAACTCCCCTCCTCTCCGCCGGGCACTCCCCGCCTCCCGCCGAGCGGGGCACACACATCACAGCCCGGCGGCGGGCAGAGCAGGGCAGGACAGAGCGAGACAGGGCACCGCAGCTCGGCCGGAGGTACCCGCCACGCTCGGCCGCCTACGGGGTGGGGGGAACGCGGCCACCGCCCGCCAGGACCGCGGGCCCCGCTGCGAGCCCGCCCCGCGCCGCGCTCATCCCGCCCCCGGGCGGGCCCGGCCGGCCCACGGCCGCCCCACGTGCCGACGGCGGCCAATGCCCCGCGCCGCCTCCCGCCCGCCCGCCGCCGAGCAGCTCGGTTGTCACGGCAACGGAGCACGGTCCGGTCCGGCGGCGTGGTCCCCGCTGCCCGGGGACACCCGTCCCCTGCACTGCGAGCGGCGCCGCTGTGTGCATGGTTCGCGGAAACGGCGTGGTCCCTTCGGCCCGAGTGCTTTGGCAGTCAGGCTCCCGCCCCGGGGAGGGGAGCGGCCCCTCGCTCACTCACCCGGTTCCGACGGGGGCTGGCGCGGCTCCTCACCCGCGCCTTTCCCGCAGTGCCGCCAGCCGCTTGCCGGCCTTCCCTCTCCGCCCCGCACACGTGTGCCCGCAGGAGCCCGAGCCCGTGACCGCCCGGGCTTAAATGCACGAGTGTATGGGCGGCCGCAGAGCGGCGATTCCAGGTGTGAAGTGCCCGCCGGGCGGGATGCTGAGCCCCCGCCCGCTCACCCCGGGCTGCGGGGCGGGGAGCGGCGCTCGCTTCGTCCCTGCCCCGGGGCTGCGCTGCCCGTGCCCGCCCTGCCCCGCAGCGCCGAGATCGGCGCTCACTTCACGCTGATAACTGCATTGTGCGGAGGAACAATGGAGTCAGCTGGGCTGCGGTTACACAACCGCCTTAATCCAGCAGAAATTCAGGTTTCTCTGAAAGGGACGGGCCGGCGCCATCCCTCACATCAGGCCTGCCTGGTAAAGCAGGTCAGGACCGGGGCTGCCGAGTGCGGACCGCCTCCTCTGCCCGTGCCCCGAGCCACCCCCCATCGCTGTAGACGTACCGCGGAAAATGGGGAAACAAACTGCCCTGGTGATTGGGATTCCTCTCTCACCAGGAGCACAGGGGAAAATGGGGAAACAAACTGCCCTGGTGATTGGGATTCCTCTCTCACCAGGAGCACAGATCTAGGCCGGCTAAGGTGGCCTCTAGAGAGCTGAAAGAACTGTTTGACAGGGGAAGCTGTACTGCAGAAGAGCTGGAATGTCAACGTACAGCTCACCTAGAGACTGTGCCACAGCCTGTTACTGGGATTGGGACTCGGTCAGAAAGAGAGATGAGAAAATACAGTGTTCATCGTGCTTTTAGATGGTCCCATGGTGGGATGTACATAGACACTGCCACATCTCCAGTCGTTACACTGGTAATCCCTTCCTCTGTGATTGTTCACAAACATCCCATCTTATAGGCTGAGGCCTATGGGAGACAATCACTCCCTACAACAAGGTGACTTATACATGCACAAGTCTTCTGCCCCCTGTGCATGGCCTAGCCAGTTCCTGATCCTTTCTAGTGTGCCAGGATCCCTGCAGATGTGTGTACATCTGGGCTCTGCATAGCCACTCTTTTCTCACAGCTAGCTGAGCAGCCAATGGAGGTATTACAAAGAATGTAAAGTTCCAGAACAACTCAGTTCTCACTGTTTGGCTTGTTTGAAGTGCACCTATTTCCCTCTCTCATTTATCAATTGTGCATCATTACCCTGGGAGGGTGCTTCACAGAATAAACTGTGCAGTAAACACCTCTCAACTCGGTCATGGGCAAGTGGGAGGTGCAGTCCTTTGATTTTACACTCTAAGTACATGAGTGTCACTTCTGTTGCTGTGTGACTGCTGTAGACGTGTCTGATAATTACAGATCTCAGAGCTCTCTGCCGGATGCAATGTAATTGCAAATGTGGCAATCCAGAATTATAAAAGGAGGAATTTGACTGAGCAGTAAATACTGTGGGTGCATGTAGATGAAGTTCAGCGTGACTACAGTGGGCATGATTCAGCCACCTGTCAGATCCTCCTAGTCATCCTAATGAAAAGTCACATCCTTTAGGACACTAATTGTTGCTGTAGGACGCTGCAAATTAGTTTGTACCTTGTTCTAATATTGGTTTTAGAGCCAAAACCAAATCTGCCTTTCTATTTAATGACAATTGTAGCTATTTAGCCATTAAGCTTCACATACTATTTTTAATAGTTTTAAAAGTTTTAATCTCACCTTGACACTTTTTATAAAACAGCTCGTCAGACACAAATGGACCCCACTTTGAGGAAAATGCTCTCTCAAAGTACTTTTTCCATTTTAATTAATGAGCCAACTAGCTTCCCATTACCTTGTGTTTCTTGGGAGTTCAAGCCAATGGGAAGTTAAGTGCCAGCCTGAAAACCACTTACCATTAAAAAAGTTTTAAGGCATATGATGAGAGAAAGCCACATCTGGTGTGCAGTCCTACTCTATGTGACCATGTAGGAGACTTCAGGTTCAGCTTCCCCTCTTGAGTCAGTGAATTCCTGGTCCCTGAGAGCCATGTCTGAGATACATCCTTCAGGTCCTGCTTCACTTCAGATGAAGAAGGACTATTTTCCTTTTGACCACATAGACACATAATTGATCTGAAGAAAAAAAAGAAAAAAAAAAAAAGGAACACAAAACTTAAAATTATCTGAGATATCTTCTTATACAATATTCCATGTATAATAATGAAAGCAAAATAATGTTAAAAATCCCAAACAAATTTGTGGACTTAGTTTGGGTAAAACAGCTAAAAATGTCCTTGAACGCATAATTTTCCTCCCAGTCACAAAAAAAATTTATAAATTCTGCCTGAATACACTGAGAAAATATGGGATAAGGGGCTTCAGCCACGGGAATTTGCTTACACACACTTGGAAATCTTATGAGAGCAATGACAGTACTGAAATGCATTTCTGACCTCAGAAGCTTAACATCAACTTAAATATCCGAAAAGCACATGGTTGTATTACACATCACACAAAAGCAGGATTAGCTTAGAAACGAAAACAGAACTTTAACTGCCCTCCCACTGCTAAGTCTACACCAACACATACTTCTGGGAGCACAAGCAGGGACAAAACCAGGTTTCTTATCCATTTCTGTCTCATGGTAGCTTAACCTCACTGTCTAAACAGGTGAGAGCTTAGGCTGTAGCATCTGTATGGACAAAGTGGCTCTTGCACACAGTACTTGAATTTTGGTGGCTGCCTCTTTCTCTGTGAACACCATAACAGGGCCACCCTATTTCCTTTTCCTGAAAGGAAAAGACCAGACCTTTATTTCTCTTGTGAAAAGTAATCACGTGTGAAACTTGTCTCAAAATGCGAATTGGATTTTAAAACGTCCTCACTTGGGGCAGTATGACACAGTGATGTCTCATAAGTCTTTTTCATGTAGAAATTAAGTTTTTAAAAAAAGCTGAAAACCAAGATAAATGTATGGCAGTTTTCTTCAGCACTGTGGGCTGTTGGCACAGTCCCTGCAACCTGAAACAGAGTGTATTTTAGGTTCCATCCCAAGTGTCTTTTCAGCTTTAGCTGTCAAAGAAGTGATGTCTGATGCAGCAGATCAAGATTCCTGTGATTCCTGGAGACAATTACTGCCTGTTAAATCATGTGGCACAACTGCTTTTGACATGGCTGCCACCTCTGTGGTATAATGCTACTGCAGTTGGGAGAATATTATTACAAAAGGATGAAGGCAATCAGAAATAGACTGGAAGGTACAGTATGCAATGGAACAAATTAGAAATGTGCTTAAAAAACCCTATGAAGAATCAACTATCATTTAATTGTCACCAGTAGTAACCACTGCAAAGAAATTAGTTACAGGAATTTATTAATTCACAACAGCTAATAGATTCCTACAAGATGCTACTGAAACTGAATTATAAACCCTTATCTTATACAGATAAGGGGATTTAGTTGAATGGAAAAAAGTTTGTTATTATTCTTTCTCAAGATACCTATAAGCCCAAGAGGAAGGATAACCTGAGAAAACTGTCCTTTCTGTGTCTGCCTACCTTTGTGTTATGCTGTTGGCTTCCGCCTGGAGCACTTATGAGTAAATATTTTAGCCCCAGTGATCTTGATTTAACAGTTTGATTTAAGTTTCTGAATAGCATCAACCCAATAAGATTTAAAAGTACATTAGAAACATCCAAACTGCATTTCCCATCCTTGCAGCTTTCAGGTATCCTGGCTCATTTTCACCAGGCATCCTGGTCATGCAAAGATCCATGAGTGTAATTAGGCAGTGCTCTCAGAGCTCCTCACTTTGCATTATTCCACACTGTTTGGGGAGGCAGGAAGACCTTGGTGGTGGGTGCTGCAGAGGAGGTTTTGTTCTGTATTCATCCCCAACCCATGCAGAAATTCCTCCACAAAGCATCCCTTTGAACCTTAAACCTTTGTGGCTTGCCTCAGGATCAGAGAGGAAAGTGTATTTTTCTAATCTTTTTGTTTTGGGTCCCCAGACACACTCATACAATTATGTCAGGATGGAATATGTTTTAGAGTACTACATGATGAGTGCTCTGTGCACTGGGTACAGGCTGATATAGTTATACTTTGGGGCAAGAAGTTCAAACCTTCAACCCAGGATGTCCAATATGCCTGTAAAAAATCAGGTATTTAAAAATTTCCTTATTTTTAAAGGAAAACTCACCTCCAGCTCAAATTGACTTAGCAGAATTTGTCACTCCTGCAGTGTTTTTAGAAACACTGTCCACCTCTACTCAAGTTCCTAATTATGGAATTAGGCACCTAATTTTAGATACTTATTTCTGAAACTGTTGATCCATGGGCTTGATTGTCATCTTGTTGCAACAGCTCTCCCTGGTGCAAATGCATCTATTCAGACAATGGAGGTACTTCTACAGGAAGCCTGTCCCATGTCTGGAAAATCAGGATCTGTGACAGAGTAGGAACAACAATATTTCAGCTGTCTTTCTTAGAAATACATAAATTGTGGTCATAGTGTTAAATATTTTGAAGAGAGTGAACAAACACAGAAAGCATAAACCAACAGATGCTCTACTGTTAGACCCTGGTTGTTTTCTAACTTACAGGGGTTTTTTTCTTTCCATGCAGCTCCTACCAAAGTACTCCATTGTGTAATTTCACTACTAAATGTCTCTTTCAAAGCAAAAACGTATAGCTATTAACACATTCTCACCTGCTAAATTCACTTTTTGAAATCAAATGTAAAACGGCTTCTCGGGGTTTTTGTTTTCCTCTGTGTGTTCTCTCAAATTCCCTTAGGTTCCAAGTAGTGCTTTCTCACTGGAGACACGGCCAAGACTAAATTGAGGAGGAACTAGGAGAACAATAGAGAAGTAAATTACACCCCTCTCAGAAGGAAAGCTTATTCTCCTCACCAGAAATGATTTCCTGGACTCAACAGTTTGCTACTAAACTTTGTTTACATACGGAAGATTCCTTTGGTTGGAAACAACCTGCTCCATGTCCAGTGCTGCTCCTCAGGTTTCCCATGTCACATGGGATGTCCTGTGCCTCCTTTACTCTCCTGGCAGCAGCAGCAGGAGCTTAGCACCTCTCAGGATGGAATCTCTTCTTCTGCCAGTGTTCCAGAGGCTGAGGTCTAGCAGTCAGTCAGGCCTTCTTGCCAACAGAAACTGAGCCCTTCCTGCATGTCTATAATTCACCTTGGGAAAAGTAACTTGCACAATCTCTTCTCTATTTGGAGCAACTCCTGAACTGATATTTCATAAACTTTGCATGCTTCTTTAGTAGCTGATCTGTGATGTGTAGTTAGATATCAGCTGCAAATGAGAGCAGTGCAGTCTCATCTGAAGTGGTGACTGGTAGCAATAGAAATATAGAAATAGGATGGTTAAAACAAAGAAAGGTTCTGTTTTACAAAAATACTAATGACCTGTCCTTTTTAAATGTCAATCTAAGCAGACACCTACTCAGTAAGATCATTAAGTTTAATTGCATCAGCACTTGACTAATCAGGCAATAATGCACTGAAAAGTAAATTATTGACTTGTGAATCATTCATCAATCTCTGAAAGGGGGAAAAATTATTCTCTTTTACATAGAAGATCTTTTCTGTGGCTGCAATATTCATTCTAGACTGAAAGCAGGTTTTTGAAATATTTTTTCAATGTTTTTTCGAGGGGATTGTGCAAGTCCACTGATGAATGCTAATGTTACTCAATGTTTACCCAGGACTAAGCTTGATGGAAATATTAATCAGAAAACATATAGGTTTCCATATTAAAGTTGAAGTTTTTGTAGCAACAGCAGGCCCTGACCAGAAAGCTGGAGATGTATGTCTGCCAACAGAAACAGCGAGATATTGCCAGCAGCAGGTTTGGGGAAAATGGAAGCACAAGAACTGTTTTCAGTCTAGGTCATCTCTCTCCCCTCATCACTGTGTGTACTTCTGAGCAGATACATCCAGGAGCTGTACCTCAAGGCAGTGATCCATCAGGAATCCAGGCACCTAGTTCTCATTTTCATTAATTTCAGTGGAAAGTGAGTGCATAATACTTGGAAGGAGGTGACTGGAGTTTTGCAATGTTGTTTTCCTATTGTTAATGAGTTGATCTATCTTGCAATAATTTCCAACACAGTGGTGTGGAAGTAATGGCACCAAATTAATTGCTGGTGTAACTCCATCTGGTAGGAGTTCACAAAGTTCAGCTTTTGGTGCCTCTGCCAGCCCCGTTTCCTTTGCCTCTCCTGCTGCAGCAGCTGGGTCATGGCTTTGCGCTGCACCAGTTTGGTGTCTCTCAGGCATCTCCCTCATTTACAGCACAACTCAGGCTGGCAGCTTTGCCCTCATTTGCCTCCCTTGCTACCAGGGCTTGTACCACAAGTAATGCTTACAGAGTTCCCTTGGCTCTCTGCAGAGTTGCCATCCCAGTCAGCCTGTCAGCAAGGCCTTGGACTTGCCCTTTTCAGGCAGTGCTCATCCTCTGTCACATTAGTGCCCATTTTGTAGGGGAGGCCAGCAGTGAGGCAGAGCCAGCATCCCTCCAAAGGGCCAGCTTGTCATACATGTCACCCTGCAGCAAAGCTGTGGCACCAGGGACAAAGCCGACACGGCCAGCACGTGCACTACATGTTAAAGGATTGCCACAGCTACACTGCTGGGTGTGTGCAAATTACACACAACTTTCCATGGGCCCTGTAAATGAAAAGGATAATTCATTTATGTAGAGAAGCAATTACCTCGCTGGAACAACAAGTCCAACCTATAGTTCCACCCAAGCTAAATTAAGGCCACAACTCCTTCTAGACTTATGAGAGTAGGGCAGCAAAGTAGCACGTTGTTAAATACAAGGCAATATTTAATGTAACCCCATGCCAGGTTTACAAGACAAGTCATGTATCATTTACTAAAGCAGTCAGTGAGTTGGGGCTTATTAGGTAAATGTCAGAGCTATGGAAAACTGCCATGGCCTTGTTCTAAAAAAATTAATCACATCGTTATTAGCCATAGTCCATCTAATATATTCATGGCCTTTTAGTGGCCTACACTATGTGTTAATAGTAAAGACTGAATGGAAATGGCACTGAACAGAATGTGTTGCACATAGTCATCAGGACTGGGGTTTTTTAATACAGAAATGTGAAATATACCCGATTCAGGTTTAAGTGGTTTCAAATTTTTGTGGGTTTATTTTTCTTCAATTTTTGGTTTCTTTTTTTTTAATGTAAAAATATTCCCTAAAACTCCACTCATGAGCTGCTGTCCTGTAATCCTATGACTATAGTGAAGAATACTGCGGCTCCCCTTACTTGTTGGTAAGGTCAGTTATGTTAGTCCTGGGCCCAGCTCCACTCTCTTCATACACTAAATTTCCTTGACATAAAGCCTCTGTCTCTCACCCCAAGCATAGTGTTTGTAAGCTTTACTGTACCTGAAGCAAAACAATTGCTTTTTTGAGGAGTTTGTCATCCTCAGAGGGAGAGCATAATAGCAACTATGGCAAAAAAATGAGCATTAAACTGAATCCTGAAAACCCTGATTGTGCTTCACTGGGTGAAAATAAATAAATATATATATGCATATAAATCTCTGTGCCCGCCACTTGTCATCAGTAGTGAAATCCTTGGTCATACACAAAGGTCAATTCCTCTTCAGACAGAGGCAGCTAGAATTTCAGCTCAGGCTATGCTGGGTAGAACTTTCTCTCCTACTTTCACACCAGGTCAATTATAATTGTAATCCTTACAGTTGATTTGTTCTCATGTTGCATAACACTATTTGAAGGGGAAGGGAAGCTTACATTCATTCAATGATCTCAAACAAAGGCAGTAAAGTGCATATGCTAAAATAAATAAAATTGCAGAAACATATTAAATTCCTCACCTTTGGATGTCAATTAGAACCTGAAAACGGATCAGCATACACATTTATAGGGAAGTCAATATTTCCTTAATTAGGCTGGGTATTTTTTTCAAACTAGCAATACAGTTGGAATATTGTAGCTGTATCTGTGCTTATATTGCTTTTGGCTCCTTCTGAATTTCTTGGTTAATTTATTTCCCTTTAACGTTGTTTGACTGAGTTTCTTTCTTTACACAAAACATAAGCAGCTTCACTGCCTGGAAAACACAGAGCCCAATTGTTCTTACACCAGTGCAAATCAGCAGTGATGCCACCACTCTATAGAATTACATCAACGTAAAGATGACGCCAGAGAGACAGTAATCAAAGCCCTTGTTTCAAAGTTAATTTAATTGTTTCTGTTTCAAAAAATAAAAGATGAGTACAGAACACATTTGTTCTCTTTCTCAACTGAAATGTCAAAGAATCACTGCGGTTTTGGCATCTGGTCTGCGTGGGATTTGCACACATGGATCACGTTTCAAAAGCGGGGCCCTAGTCACAACCCACCATGCTAAGGGTCCATTTCCTCAATCCAGTTTTAAGGAAGGGGAGGGTCTTTCTCCTCTTCCTTCGCTGTCACTGCTTTTTCCACTGTCCAGAGCCAGCAGCAAACTGCCATCAGCTGTCAGCAGCAGAGCTCCAGCAAGGAACACGTGGCACACTTAAAGCCATTGCCCAGCTTTGATTCACCAAGGCACTCTGCACATTTAATGCTTCAGATTTTTCCTTGGCAAAAAAGAACATCGTAAGACTTGTAGTATTTTCCCCTCTTTACATAAACATATATATTGCTTATGAAAAGGGGATTCTGGTTTGCCTTAGGAGGCTGCTGTAGATCACAGCATCTTTAGGACTGCTCTAACTTACAGCAGGTACCTTTCTGACATAAATAATTTGAAGCTGCTTTTGTCTGCATCCTCTATGTCTCTGGTCATTGTAGCAATGAATTTTAATCACTGTTTTGCTATCAGTCTTCTGGATTCCCCTCCCTTATGTTTAAAAATCTGGAAGCCAGGTCCTCATTGCAAAGGACCAGGCGGCGGCCGTCCTTGCCAAAGCATGTTCAGGCATGCCTGGCAGAGGTAAGTGGCAGCTCGGGCACAGAGGGCGCTGCCAGGGCACCTGAGAGCTGCCACCAGCCGTGTCCCGCTGTGTCACCCGCGCCCCGAGCGCCCCGGCTCAGCCGAGCCCTTGCGCGGGGCGGGAGCGCCGGGCTCAGCGTGCGGGGCCTCCCCTGCGGGCAGCACAGCGCTGCAGCTGCGCTGGGCACACGAAGGCTTCACCTGGCAGCTGCTCCAGGTGGTTGTGTAACGCTGTCTCGACAATGCTCGTAGGGCATTAGCAGGGATTAAGCCTGCCCTGCTAACACTAGTCAGAGCCACATGATCTGATTGACATACTCTGTCCCTCCATCAGCTTTCGTTTGAAACTTCTGATGGAGTGATTTAGAAATTACATCCAGATTGAGGGGTGGCCTTTTTTTGCATCATTACTCAAACACCGAAAGTACTTGGAGTAAAAGTATGCATTGAAGAGAAAACCCAGATATTTCCTCACGCTTCCCCAGGGTGAGAGAAGATATATTCTCAGAGGAAAACACAATAAATTACAGATAAGAAGAAGCTGCAGAATCTATACACAAGAGCAAATCTGATCAGCTCTGATCAGACAGTGGTGGGCCCCACTGGGCCCCCAAATTCTGCTCTTACCCACGGTTGCTAGGAATTGCCAGTGCAGCTCTGCCCTCAGAGCTGTGGAGCTGGAGAATCTCAGGGAGGCAGGTGTGCATTTCCTCTCTCTTTTGCTGGAAGCTAAACAGCATTTCATCCTTCTTGAGTATTTGTGTGACACTCCCAGGCCATGTACCACACCAGCTATCATAAAGCCTATCTTTGCTGAAAGGGAGGAAAGCATGACTCAACATCTGCCTAGCACATGTAGAAGCTACAGCTCTGAAGGGAGCTGGAAGATGTTGACACATACAAACGTAGTTTGGTTGTAAACTTCCTCCACCTTTGTGTCCAACCCAGCAGCCAGGGCGGGTGGGGGGCACTCCTACCCTGGCTGACCCCCCCTTGGCCAGGACAGCCCTGGGGGTGGCACACACAGTGTCAGCACTTGAAGGTTTCATGCCAGAGGGCTTCGAGGAGGCTGAACTCCCAGAGGAGACCACTGCCAGGTGTGGAACACTGGCTGCTTTATGCACAGGGGTGAGAAAGGCAGTATTTACCTACTGAAATAGCTGGAGTTTAATTATTTATTTTTCATGGCACGTAGAGTCTCTGTTGAGTAATGAGGCTCCATTGTGTGCCAGGTGCAGCAGACATATAGGAGGAAATATTATTTCCATGAAGAGGCTGTATCCTGGAAAGGCAGGGCACAAACACATAAACAGAGAAAGGAGTTGCCAACGGTCATATTTTAAAAAATTAAACAAATCACTCATTCATGAATTGCTGTTATTACTTTTTCACATACTTCAGAGATTTGTTAAAACTCATTTTCATCATAATAATTTTATTAGCTAAATACACAGCAAGCATAAAAATGTCAAAGGAGTAGCTATGATTCTTGATGTTTACTATGTGGCAGTTTAAGTCTTGTCATTGAAAGAAGACAAAAATAGGAAAAAACAGTAAGTTTAGCCAGATTACAACGTTCAGAACTATAGGCAGGAAATAAAGATTCACAGCAACTACTTGTGAAGAGCTTCACATTTTCAATCATTTGCATTTTATCAGCGAGATAGTTTGAAGTAGCCCTTTTTCACTCACTTTGAGTGTCTGTTTTTGGAGACGTTACTGCATCCTTGTATTTCAATGCATGAAAAACAAGTTAAAAATATCCACAATACCTATGTTAGCTGTACTGAAATCAGTGAACCTTCAGGCAAATGTGTGTTGCTTGCAATACTCTGTCCTGAACAGCACTTTCAACATGTTTAAATGGAGAAGCACACTTAGAGGGTTTTAAAAAAGCTCCACCCTGCCCTAACCTCTGCCATGCTGGCTTCACTTGATGGGCTCTCCTTGGCAGCAGTTCCTTTGTCTTCACTTAACTCCAGCTGCCTCTGAGGTCAGATCCAGATGCTAATGAAGAAAATTTGAAATAAGATGCAATGCAAGAGTACAGTTTGCTAACTTATCAAAGAACAGAAAAACTGGAAAAGGAATAGCAAAGACCATAAAAAACAATGAGAAATAGATTACTGGAGGAAGAGCCCCTTTCCTGTTGCTGCTGTGAAGACACACAGAGTCTTCCACTGTCTGGTTTTACACTAAAATACCTTAAAACCTCTGACTTTTCCATCTTTTTAAGTTTGTATTTGTCATCAGGTGTTAGCAGATTACACAGACCACAAGTCCCCTGAACAGCCTCTTTTGGTTTATATACATTAATTGATCCTGCTGTCAGCCAGAGGGAGATGCATCACCAGTAGGATAATATATAAAGCTTAGTGCTGTCTTGCTAGGGTGTGTAGAATAATATTCTGATTTTTATAGCACCTTCTCCCTCAAGCTCTCAAGGCACTTTACAAGGAAGATTGAATTAAGCTTGTCAGCACTCTGTATGGGAAGTAAATACTTTTTTTATGGTGGAGAAGGGAAACTGAGGCATTAATATGAAGTCCCCAACAAAGAGTTGAGCTGCATGCTTTCCAGCCCCTTAAACTTCTCACATGATTTAATTAAGCACACACTCAAGTGCTTTGCTGGAATAGTGCCTAAGAAAAATGCTACAACCACACTGCCAATTCAGACTGCAGCTGGGAAAACACCATGGGTTCCCCATCACTCATTCTGTAAAGAGAACTTTGTTTTATTCTGCTGGTTTTCCTAAAATTAGGATCACATTTTTCAAGTGCCACCTACTTAGTATGTTGCTGCCTGAGCCTGGATGAGTTGGGACATGGCATCCTAGGAGACTGTTGTGTCTCAAAGCTACTTTTTGGAGTCTTTTCAGTCCTGCTTTTCCCAGGCCTGCCTTACCTCTGATCAGGCAGATGTGCCTTTCCATCTCCAATTCAGCTCTGAGAGGGACAAACAAGACCTGAGGTTCTCCTTGGGGGCTGGTACTCAGCTGGAGGGCCTGTGGCATCTCCCTGGGGAGCAACATATGCACTCTGTAGCCAGTCACAGAACTTCTGGGCTGAAATCCTTAAAAAACTGACAGCAAACTTACCTCCAAATACCAGATATGCTCCCTCTGTTCTCCCTTCCCTAAAGGGTCTGGTGGCTAACTGCAGGAGCCTGGTGGGGTTGTGGAGCTGCTGAGTTTACAGCTGTGGAGTCATCTCAGATGCTGCCACTCTCTTCCTCATCAAGCCAGTGACCACACTAGGAGCCAGATAAAGTGAACTTGTTTCTGTTCCTTATTGCATATGACTTCCTGCAATTTAGTGTTTGCCAAGTGAGGCACAATGTAAAAAAAATTAGTGAAACATAAGAAAGGAGCAACCTAAAATACTTCTAAGGTCAAGTGCTTTGGAAATGAAGGGCTATATAAGACTTCAGGGATTTAAAATCTGGTTTTAATGCATATCCTCATACCAATGACCCTACACAAGCAAGCCTGACATCAAAACAACCCTTTATAATTAATACACAGATAGTACATCATTACTAACATTATATACACTCTAATTAAAGAGATAAGGAACATATAATTTCTGTTAGAGGTAAATGAGCTAATTACTCTAGGTAAGCCTCCTTCAGAAGTGAGTGACACTGAAAAAGCTGCCAACACCCAGTTGATGCAAAGCCCACTAAAATTAGTTGAAAGACTGATGGGTCACAATCTGCCTTGCTCTGGCCACTAATTTCTCCCTCCAGAGGTTCATGGAAACTTCCATCAACCTGAGAAAACTATTATTAACCCCAAATGTTAATGTAATTCAATAAACTCTCAAATATCACTGCATTGATTCACAACCCAAAAGAATTGCAGTTGATAGAATCTGTCACGCCTTATGTGCCTTCTGGTTCTGAAGTTTTTAAGGATTACCACCATGATGTTTTTTCTGACTCTCACTGTTCAAGGCAACATCCAAAGTGGAAGTCACAGTTTTCATTTGTCTCCCTCTAGCCAGTGAGGCTTTAGGGAAAGGGTAGATTTTGTGAGACATCTGATAAAACTGGAAGCAGGCAGTTACATAAATCTGAAGGCAAGTTTCTCCTTTGAGCAACTGTAAAGGATTTCAATGGAGAAGGACAGGTTTGGGAACAGATCAGGGGCTGGGGTCAGCCCAGCACCTCATGGGATTGCTCTTCAGCCAGGCTTGTACTTTACAGTCTTTAAAATGCCTGTGAATAGAACATTTGGTCACCATTAGGAATGTAATCTCATTGCAAAAGGTTCCATCTCTGAATCAGAGCAGTTCAGCTCATACCAGCTGTACTCTGTGGTAGAAGCCTACAAAAATGTCTGATGTACATCCAGCCCCTTTCCTGAGCTTGCTGGCAGAGCTGGGCCTGGTGTTACAGCCCATCCCTTGCATCTCCCCCTGGTGAATCACCTCCTGTTTGAGCCATGCCCAGAGGGATTGCTGTCTGGCTGCACTCCTGCCCCAGCAGAGACATCTCCTGCACACAGCCCTCGTCCCCCTGGGAAGTGTGGGCATTACACTGGGAAGAAGTGTAGGAAACAGACAGGTAACCACCTTCCAAACATCTGCAGCCTGGCTCAAGGGGCAGATGGGAGCCCAGCACTTGTATAACCTTGCCCATGTGCCAGGATCCACAGCCCAGCAGAGCCATGAGAGCCCCTTGGGCCCAGAGACCCAGCTCCTACTGCCTAACTCCATGAATCAGGCCCCAGAGTGCCTCGTTTCTCATCAAAACTCTGGATATTTGTGCTTTCACCTAATGCTTTTGTCTTCATCTTTTTACCTGCAACTCTTCATCTGCACGTTCCTGTTCAGAATTAACATGCAATATTTCCTTACACCTTTGTAAAGCACAGGGGCAAGGGCTGCACAGAAAGGAAAGACAATGGGTTTTCCTTCTTGTGTAAAGGAACATTTTCAGCCACATTTTTCCTTGGGGCATTAATTCAGAGTATTTTCTGAGTGGATTTCTTATCTTGTTTACTAACTTTGGGACTCCAGTGATGCAGACAAGCTGGGTAACCAAAGAAGTGACTCCTGCTGGTCACTGCCTTCCCACAGCATGTAACCCTCCAAGGACAAGGGGACAGAGAGATCACCAGAAGCCACGTGTACATCAGGGAATGTAAACTCAGCTCTCAGCAGAGGTCCCAAGGAACCCCCCAGGTTGTGATGACCAGAAAATGAGCCGAGGGTTTGGGGTGCTGGCTTTTCATTGTGACACCAACCCTTGTGCATTCTCTCACGCTTTATCATTCCTACAAAACTCTTCATGCTCTTACTTTCTCCATCCACCCCTTACCAGCAGTGCCTGGGCCCCAGAGCTCAGGTGTGTGCTGGGCAGGTGCCCAGGGCTGCTCCCCAGCCCCTGAAGCCTGGCAGAGCAGCCATGGGCACCCCTGGGTGTCTGTGCACTCCCAGCCTGGCCAGGCTGCCCTGGGAGCTGGCCCTTCCCTGGCTGCTGAGCTCAGCCCTGGGAGTGGCTGCTGTTTTCCACAGCAAATCACAACGGCTCGCTCGCTATTTTCAGTCACTGCTAAGAATATGACAAATTTTCTCTTATTACTACAAATCCAACAACCACATAGTCTTTCACAACCAGAAAGAGAAAAAAAAAGTCCAATTCAGGATTTAAATTAGATCCAGGAAACCTCTGCTGTCTTTTCCTGTCTAAAAGACATTTTTAAAATAGAAGACGCTTTGAATGTGGCTTTACAGTCCCAAACTGCAGCCCTAGATCTGTCGTTAGAAGTGTCAAATTTCATGGAAGGAAATTAAAGAGGAATTACTGAAGTTATTTGTATTTTAGTAATATACCTAACTGGAGCCAGGTTTTGTCCAGATGGGTGGAAGTGAAAGGATTGCAGTGAGCAGGAACTCTGCCCCTGCCCAAGGGAAGAGCAGGGAGAAGCACCCTCAGCAGCACAGCCCTGCGTGGTGTCCAGCCTGCTCCATCTGGGTGGGACACAGCCATGGGGCACTAAGGCAGTTCTGCAGGCTGGGTGCTGCTACATCATCTTCCTTCTCATATTTAATTTCTCTTTGTTGGAGGTGTAGGAACATTTTTTCTCAGATGAATTTAGAAGGTGGTCGGTGGGCTGGGGAAGCTTCAAGGCTTCACTCTCCCACCGCATTGGCCAACTTTCACAGTTCACTCAGCAAAAAATCTGCTTTGCTGAAATAGATGATTCCTCACCTCTAATATGAACAACTGGGGACTTCTGCAAACTTACAGATGCTCAACCTATGCCTGAAATAACACTGCAGTCTGTTCTGCCTGCTTTTGTGTTTCTGCAAACAATTTAATATTTTGCCAGTGCAGTAAATCAGAAAACCTTCCTATTGTGCATGCTCATCCAAACTGGTGCTCACCTGACAGCAGGTCTTGTTCTCATTCTTAGAGCTTTGCAAACCAATTATTTGCTTGGAACATTTTTTCAATACACACTTAGATATTTTAATTACTTCATTTGATACTAAATCTGTTTTACAAGTGATTGGGAAAGAAGAATTAAACAACAGTATCCAAAATCCATATTAAAATTGCAACCTCCCTTGTAGTATCTGAGGCACTGGCAGACAACTGAAGGTTTTCAGAGCCTGCATAGGAGCATGTGCTTGTTCCTACATGGAATTTCCCTAATTCCTCAATCAATTACCTGCAAAAAGAGGCAATTTTAATCAAAACCCTAAGGGTAGATGAAATCATGAGAAAACACGAGCTTTATTGCAATGGATATTGACTGTAACTCATTAAGATGTTAAAGTATTGACATCCCGTTTGATGAGAAAAATGTCTGATAGCGAGTGTACATAACTGTGTTAGAGAGAATGCCAGCATCAACACATCATAATGAGTAACTAATGATGTCTGTGGCCTAACGAGGTGATTAAAGCAGTATCCTTTGATCTATGTCACTGACTTGATTTAATGCCAGGCTGAGATTGAATCTCCGTGCACCACTGGGGAGATTCAAGTAATTTGAGTAATTCACTCTCCTTGTCCCTGCATCACCAGGGATACTTGTGATGAACACAGTGGCTTCTGTAGCTAAGTCACTCTGGGCAGCACACACTGCCAGGGAAGAGGCCACTGCTCCCTGCCTGCTGAGCCCCTTGCAGTGGCCTCACTGCTGAAGAGCAGGGGTCTCACACAACCTCCTGCCATGGCCGTGCATCTTCCTTTTGCCCCGCAGTGCTCCCACATCACTGGCAGATTTTGGAAGCACCCTCCACCAAGCAAAGCTCAAGTAATGTGCTTTGCTGCCTTTCACCCAAGCACAGCAGGCAGGAGTCTCACTATGCTGAGACCCAGGGCTTTGTGCCAGGCACATGCTGAGCATCCTGCTCAAGCCACTGTGCTTGTCCAGCAGGACAAAAGCTCAGGTACCTGTTCTTTGGGACAGCAAACAGCGTGCCAAGGGCCCGAGCCACAGGAGACACCAGAGGCAGAAAACTCTCCTGACCAGGTTCACAAAGGGCAGTAGCCTGGCTGCCAGCCAGTAGCCTGTTCCTAACAGTGACAAACCTTCCTCCCCTTACCCGGGGGGGGGGGATTGCTAACCCTGTCACATACACCACAGCAGCTCTTTCAAGCTGCCCCTCCTGCCTGTGCAGGCAGACCTTGGCTGAGCAGCGTTGCCCTGGGAAGATAGTTGTCAAGTCTGGGGTTGTATTTTCTTCATTAGGCTACCAAAACAAAAGCATGGCCACCCTCAGTCAGGCCAAGGGTTCATTCCTATGATACAGGGGACAACTGGGTGCCCAGGGCAGAGCACAGAGACTGGGTGGGCATGTGGAGTTGGCACTCCTTAGTACTCTCTCCACTGCTGAACACTTTCAGCTGGTATTCTGAGCAGTGTGTGGTTTATATATTAGCAGCTATTGTGGATTCATCTACACTAGGTGCTTATACTTTGCATTGCAGTATTTCTTCCTAACAAAGCAAATAACAGGGATTAATTTTCCCTCCCAATCATCTTTAACCTTAAGCAATAATTAGTACCAAAAGCATAACTGAGACTCAAATTCTGGGCACCTCCCCTGGGCAGGAAATTATTTTGCTTGATGAATAAACCATTTTTTACAAAGGGCTTTTTCCTGTACATAAATAACTATGCTGGCTCCTAGATGCATGGGTGTGATACTGTCATCTCCATCCAAACAGGGATTGTCACCAGGGAGAATAATGGCCCCCCTGCCCCAGCACAGGGGCTGGGCACTGTGCAGCCTCCTCTCCCCCAGCAGTGCCCTAAAAGGAAGAAAATTGCTCAGGGCTTGTCCAGGTCCTGTCTCAGTCTTCAGGCAGCCCCAACAGAGCCACCCCTCCACCCTCACTGGGGCCCTCCCTGTCCCTGCCACAGAGACAGGTCCACCTGCAGCCCCAGCAGCAGCACATCCCTGCAGCTCTGTCCCCTGCCTCATTACCCACCTCCCGTCCACAGCCCTGCTGGAGGCTTTTAGCATTTATTGGTAATTTATAACATTGACAGCAGCACGGCCCCATCACACACGGGGCACCTGAGCCATGACCCACCTCTTCCTCCCCCCACACATAAACACAAAACCCTAAAGAGCTCAAACCTGAACACAAAGCAGCATATATATCCTTCCAAAGGTACCAGATCTCCCCCCTTACCAGGCACAGCTCCTCTGGCTGGGAAACTGGGTGCAGCTCAGGCAGCCTTTATTGCCCTGGGTTAGCCACTTGCAAACAGGCTGCAGCTGCTGCATCTCCTGTGCTGCCCATCCTGGGCTGCAGCTGCTGCATCTCCTGTGCTGCCCATCCTGCCACCAAGGGTAGGTGAAGGCAGAGTCCTGCTGCTGCTGTCTTCAACGCTGAAAGGGTCTAGATGCAAGTGAGGCAAGAGCAAGTGCTCCCCCTGTCCTGGGGAGATGGTTTGCACTCCACTGCACTGCTCACCTTGCATTCTGCCAGTGCTCAGAAAATAATGTTTGTGAAGCTCATTTTGGTGTTTGGGTTGTGGGCTTCTGTGATGAGCCCAGCTCGCTCCCCTGAGCATGCTGGCATAAATGATGCACACATCAGAGTTAAATATAGCTCCAAAATAAAGTTCTAATTTGATGAAGTAACTGGGAAGCTGTGCAGGCTCCTGGGCACCCCAGCTGCCCCTGCCTGTGACTGGCTTGTCCCTACAGCATGGGCTGGGTGGAGCCCAAAGATATGGGGCAGGGAACCACTGTGTGGGGTGGGTGCACCCCAGGGACATGCTCCTGTGCAGAGATCAGTGACCAAAATGACTCATGTGAGAAGGAAACAAGGGACAGGAGGTGTGGAGAGAGGTCACACCAAGGGGACCTGCTGTGGCTGTGACAGGCTCTGCCCACATGCTGCCCATTGTTGTCCCCTGGCCAATGGGATGAGAACCTGGGAAACAGTCCCTGCGTCTGCCTGCTGTGCCTCAACCCTTGTGGCATCTCCTGATGGATTTTTTTTGCTGCCTTGCCCCTTCTCTGCCAGGTGAGGGTGAGCACAGCTGGAGCCCTGGCCCTGGCCCTGGCCAGGACCATCCCATGGAGATACTGACCCGAGCCAGTGCTGCGTTATCCCAGCCCTGCCTGGTATGATGCTGGAGATGGATCCCAGAGGCACTCCTGCTGGGATGGAGGACGTTTCTGGCTTCCTATATCCCCTTTGTGCTCACTGTGAACAGGGGTTCCTGGTGATGCTTTGGTTTCTGAGATGGTCTTGGGATACCAAGGCTGGGGGAGGCCTCTGAAGGGTTGGGCTCAGTGCCTCTCAGCTTAGCAGTAAAAAGAAATTGCACATCAGGGCACAGGCTGCAGGCGCTTCCAGAGATAAAATATTGTCAGCAGAGTCCAGACCATCCATCAGAATAAGTGTAGCTGATGCCATGATTTATGGGACAACGATGAAGGTTTAATCCTCCTCTCAGCAGTGCAACCTGATTTGCCACAAAACCCTGTTAAATTTTGTGGCACACGCTTCATCACTTCATTAGGAGATAGAGAGAAAACAGTTCAATGCATTCCTGAATCTTTTATGGCTGGGACTCTCCTCCCACCACTCTGGAGTGATGGGTAATCTTTCTGATCAGATCCCCAGGAAAAGACCCCATGGGATTACAGAGAGCGAAGGCATTAACAACAGTGACAGGAAAGGAATACAATATCCCTTTAAACAATTAAATATTGATCCTGCAGGCCTGGGGTGGACTCCATCACACAAAAGGAAACACCTCTGTGAATTAGTTTGGTGACATCCATACCCTTAAATGATATAAAGGAAACCAAGATTATTTGCTTCACTTATTTTCTTAATGTTTTTTCCCTCAATTAGAGAAATGCATCTGGTATGAACTGCACTCACCTCTCAGACACTCAGCACTCGTCTTCCCAGAGCCCACTAGGATGGGATGGGGAGTGCTTGCTGGGTGTGGGGGCTGCACAGCTGCGTGGATAGAGGGAAGAAGACAGCGCTGGGAAGCCTTAAGATGCCCTTTCACGTGTTCTCCCCTCTCCCCCCCGTGCCATGGACTCCACCGAAGCTGCCCTTCCCATGGGAGAGCTGGGGCTGCCCATGGAGCTCCCCTGCTCCCCTTGGCTCAACCCAGTGACTTGTGGCTGCACACGGAGAAACAAAAGAAGGCAAGAAATGTCTAAATTTAAAGTGCTGGAAAATCCAACCTTTTATTTACTACATTTTTGTGACTACATAAACGCTGAAACATTGTAACGCTGAAACATTGTAACACTGAAAAGCATGATGACATCATCACTTGCTTTTTTCTTTTTTTTTTTTTTTTACTTTTTCTCTTTTTTTGGTACTTATTAGAGCAGACCTTGCTCTGTAGAACCTAATCCTCC